>JAGYYJ010002082.1:0-96250 GCA_019671005.1 Hibiscus mutabilis | reverse complement strand
CAACGATGATGTTGGCATGATCTCGAGATTCTTTGATTTTGTGATAGTCAATGACTTATTGGGGTGCACAAAACCGATCTCCTTTCCTTGTTCCTGTCTTTTCTGAGTTTCTCCTTTTGTCGATCCTCTGTTTTTATCATTACCTTACTCACCCGCCGCTAAAATTCATGGTCTCGACTCCCACATCATATCGAAACCCGAAACCAGTGATCTAAAAATTCCCCAATCACAACTCTTTGAGGATCAGAAGTCGGAACCCAATTGTCGCTGCTAACAAAGCGGCAAACCTCGTAGCCTCCGCCCTTTCCTTATCCAACTCATCGTCAACTTTCTTCCATCTTGCTCTGCAGAATCGAGCTTACGGTTGAATTGTAAAAAAGGGTCCATTAATTGGGTATTTGCTAATCTGGGTTTCTTCCAAATCTGGATAAGATTGAGCATGGATTGGATTGGGAGTGGCTCAACGAGCTAGGGTTTCAAAAACTTTGATTATGTTTCTTTTTTTCTTTTAATTACTTGATAAAAGTGTGCGCGAATCAATGGAGGCTTATAAGACATGGGTTAGGAGGAACAAAGACTACGTACACTCTTTGGAGTCTCTTGCTAACGTAAGCCTTTTTCATATATTACCTTCCTATATTTACATAAAGCCAACTTTTGTTTTCCTTGTTTAGGAAGGTTAAATTTGATAGCTTTTATGTAGTTCTTGGTAAAGGACTTATAATTCTGTTTTTTTTTTTTTTATGTTAAAGTGAATTGAATTTATTATTTCTTCTTATGCTTCAATGTTTCTATCCAAAGTTTATTTCTTGTTTGATTAATTTAGAGTATGTGCTTTCTGGGTGTCACTTATAGCTGATACAAAATGAAAAGAAAAGGAAAAAAATTCCCCTTTTACATGTGTTTTTTAAGATATTGGATGTATAAACACAATCCTGCTAAAAACAAAATATGAAAGGTTATTATATCAGTAAGAGTGATGATTATCTGTGGCTTTTGGAGCTTTCAATTAGCTGCTCCGTGAAGAATTAATATTCTTTTACAATTGTGGATAATATATATTCCAACTCCAAAGTCAAGTTTAGCTATCTGGATTATATTATCCCTTTTGGTTTTGAATGTGCTTTGAAATGCCGGCAACAATTTGTGACTGACTACTTTTGACTGTGTTCTGTTATTGAAAATTGTTGTGCAGGGATTGACATGGCTTCTTCCCGAACGGTTCTCCACTTCAGAGATAGGACCAGAAGTTGGTTTTGTGAAACTTTGGTAACATTGGCTATTTCTCGATAGCTTAGAAACTGATAAGAGTTTTCCCTCCCTCAACCCCGACTTGATTTAAAAGTAATCATCTAAGTGGTTGCTGTTTAGAATGAAATGAATTAATGCGTTAAATATGGTGTTTAATTATTTCTTTTTAGGCTCCAGTTAAATGTAGCATCTCCTCACTTCCTTCCTTTGGTCCCTTGGCTTGTACAAGTCAGTGTGAAGAAGATCAAAATGTTTCTTAGCTTAAGTTATCTTTTTTTCAGACTGCTGACATTTTTCAGCCTATTGAACTATTTGGTAAATTTATGCAGTAACTGCAATTTTGGGCATAGTCACCGCCATCAACGAGCATATAATCGATACTGCTCCTTCCGAGAGGCATCCTGGCTCTGCTGACCCTTCACCATTCCCTTATGGGTTGTGCATATCTGCACTAAAGGACTTGGAAACTTTGGTTGAAGTTGTTGCAGAGCAGTACTATGGTGATAAGAAATGGATTTTCATTGCTGTTACAGAAGCTATCAAGTAAGAAACCACCTTCGATTATATGATGTATGACACTTTAAATCTTCACGTAGGTTTTTCTTCCTAATATGTTGGCAGTATGACTTTGCCAAATAATTTTGTAATGTAGGGTGATAGTTAGATTAGCTTTATTCCGGAACAGTGGATATAAGATGCTTCTTCATGGAGGATAGACCCCAAATGTTGAACAAAGTTCGGACGATACAAGTTCACAACATAGAATTGGAGGTTTCCTTGTGCCTGGAGGTCATCATCATAGACCTGGTTGGTTACAAAACAACCATGGACAAAACCCATTGACTATTGAAGGGAGGGCATTATCTGCTTTGAGCAGATTTGGAGAGAGTGCTAGGACAATCTCTGACCTTGCATGGGTACGGAGAATTCAACAGCAGCATGTGATTATGGAGCCTCAAAGTGATTATTTTTCCTTAATATTTTACAATTAGTTACTAGTTATGGTGATTTAATGATTGGGGGAGCCTGCTGATTTTTTGCATTTTATTTCCTTTTACTGCTTCAACTATTAAAAGGCCGACTCTTTCCATGATTTTGTCGGAGAAGGGTGTTAATGGAGCTTTATTCAGATCCTCTTTATTACAAGACCACTGATATATGTTTTGTCCATTAGAAGATATGGAATTAGGTCATGGATTCCTTGGTTTCTTTCTCTGTCTGTGGACTTCGTTGGATTCGGCTTTCTATCACGTGTTACAAAATCCGGGATCGTTGGAAGAGAGCAAAAGTTTGATCTCTCTGCCTCTGAAAAGGATTAGGTTAAGAGTCTTTAGATGTTTACAGATCACTCATCAGCCTTGCTTGATAATTAATATTCTTACACCCTAAAACTATAGCCGTGCTGATACGAAGTGTATAATCCAGGTCAAACGACGGAAATTGTTGTGGGCACTTTACCTCATGAGAGAACCATTCTTTGGAAAGTATACCAGGTAATTGATAAAAATCTTCTCAAAGTTACTTCGTAATATATGCCATTCATTTGCTGATACCTTTCCTATTGGTAAGTAACTTAACAAATTAGTGCATATTTGTTCTTCAGGCAAAAGCTTGAAAGCTCCGAAAGGCTATTGGAGCCGGTTCCATTAATTGGGATTCTAACAGGTGCATCAGACAGATCCTTGTCCCTTTAAGCTTTTGAATATATTGACATAATTCCATGCAAGATAATTGATCAAACTAATTTATGAAGAAACTAATATGTTATATTTTTAACTTTTGGCAGGAAAAATTGTTGAGCTTATAATCGGGGCGCAGACGAGGTACATGTACATGTCGGGATCTTAAGTTACTTACCAATAGGAAAGGTATCAGCAAAAGAATGGCATATATTACAAAGTAACTTTGCGGAGATTTTTATCAATTACCTGGTATACTTTCCAAAGAATGGTTCTCTCATAGGTAAAGTGCCCACAACAATTTCCGTCGTTTGACCTGGATTATACAACGGCTATAGTTTTAGGGTGTAAGAATATTTGTTCTTCAGGCAAAAGCTTGAAAGCTCCGAAAGGCTATTGGAGCCGGTTCCATTAATTGGGATTCTAACAAGTGCATCAGACAGATCCTTGCCCCTTTAAGCTTTTGAATATATTGACATAATTCCATGCAAGATAATTGATCAAACTAATTTATGAAGAAACTAATATGTTATATTTTTAACTTTTGGCAGGAAAAATTGTTGAGCTTATAATCGGGGCGCAGACGAGGTGCACGTACATGTCGGGATCTTAAGAGAAATCAAGCTCCATGGTTTTGTTGCTGTTGTATTCTTTTAAACACACTAAAAACGTACAAGTATTAGTTGATAACTGGGAAATCAATTTTCTATTACTCCACCTGAATCAAATTTCGAAATGAAAGCCAGGCAACAGCTAGAAAACAGGAGTTTATTGCAATAGGTGGGGGCATTTGCTTGAGGAATTTAGTGTTGATTTGAATATCAGGTATTGTACTGTTTCAGCCATGGGAACAGATAGATTTCTTCTACTTGTTTGAAGAATTTTGGTTGTGGTTTGAAAATGCCTGTTTAAAGCTTGTATGCAGAACACAATACAAACCAAAGGACATGGCTCCAAAATTTGATTTATTTTGACATCCTTGGGTTTCTGCCTTGTTAATTTGAAATACAAACCAAAGCTAAATTAACGACCTTTAAAAAGCTTAAACCCTTCTGGGTTTCTGCCTTGTTAATTTGAAATTGATTACCTTAAACCCAAACTGTCCTTGTGATCCTAACTCGCCTCTCCCATATTTTCATATCAGTCCTAAATGCAGCCGCAATCGCAATTTAAATTCTTGATGATAAGTTCCTATACTATGATCTCTACTATCCCAGGTTGATTAAAACAACTATTGATGGTCCAAGTATCGATGAAACAAAAGAAATGAGAAAGAGAAGAGTGGCTGTATCGCAGGTTGATATGATTTGCTTACGAGCATTCACATGCCTTCTTCCCCATCACATTCAAGAGCCACTGAGCTTTCAGTCTTAGCAAACATATATGTATTTCAATAGCATTGTGAGCTTTAGTTTGCCCTTGGCTCCTCGCATTCTTGAATTAGCATATATTTTCCTGGAAAAAAGCATGGAGTTCGTACAGCGCTTTTCAATATTGAATTTAACCAGCCAGCTTTAGTTTTCGTAGACATGTGAAAAGGAGCAGATTGTGGTGTGGAGGCCGGAGGGGACTATAAGCCTCCGGATGATGGGCATTTCTTCACCGACCGAGAGTTTTCTGATGACCCAAGTTGTGATATGGGGAGATTCGATAGCTCCAATCTTTTCATCTAATCCGATCTTCTCAGTTATATAAGAAATGAAAATGGTTAAAGTTATAAAATCAAAGACCCGGTAGAAGAAATGCAGGATTAGATGAAAAGATATCGGACTATTACATATATGTAGTACAAATTTAAGCATTTTAAACAGTTGGTATCATGCAAGGACCCCCTTTTGTGAAGAAATATTACAAGTTTTGGAGCCATTATAAACTTTAAAAGAATCCAGTATGGCAAACAAGGATATACTGAGAGAATATCTAAAGAAACATACATAAGAAGCAAATCGTGGTTTAACTTTTAAGGCAGCAGATGGCAAACGCTCGACTGGAGAAAAACTATGTTTCCTTTACAGGAATAAAGGAGGAAAAAGATCAGATGAAAAATATGGAGATGCGGGGTATCGATCCCCGTACCTCTCGCATGCTAAGCGAGCGCTCTACCATCTGAGCTACATCCCCAACATAACAATTGGGCTACATTAAAATTAAAGTCGTTATATGAGCCACTAGGGAATTGTTTCCTATTTTACCACGCTCAATTTCTCTTCTCCAACATTGGCTTCTGTGTTTTATGTTTGAATTTAGAAGTGTAGTGGAAAGGAAGGAGGGAGGGAAATGAAAGGATTGTTAGGATTAAATTGACATGTTGAGGTTAATGTTTTAAAATTAAATTAAATTAAATTAAATTAAATTAAAAATATAGAGATTAAAGACTAAATTTATGAACAGTCAATTTTTTAACGGTTATATACTAATATTTTATTTTCAATGACAACATTCTATAATAGGACTATTTATGAATTTTACCTTAAAATTTAATAAATATAAATTTGTCATATAAAATAATAGATTAAGGTTTTGTTTGATAAATTATCAAAATAATTTAAGTCTACTTTAATTTTTCAATGCTTTTGACAACAAATATTAAAAATCATTTGATTAAAGTTTATCAATGAGAAAAATAAGTAAGACTAGGGGTTGTTTATCATTTTTTGAATGAAAAAAGGCTTAAACTTAATTAACTAATACAGATTTAGAGTAAGGTGAACCTAAAACACTACGACCAGCAAAATATGATATATCAGGAGAAACTTCAGAGAACACTTAAAATTGAAAATTCGTACATGGAGTCAATTTGTCCATGCCATGGGCCACCTTATTGCTTTCTCGAGAAACCCGTATAATCTCGGGTGTACCAGCTACAATTTTGAAAAGGCATAATGCAAAAAATACCCTGACGTTTGATTAAATATTTATTTTGTCCCACAATTTTTTGAACAAATTTAACTCTCAACGTTTTATTTTGGTTTAAAATGGCTCTTCTGCGGATGAAAACTGTTAGTCAACTGAGATAAACAGCTTGAAAATGACGTGACAAACTTACATGGCAGTGTACATCGCGATAGCTATGTTATACAGACAAATATGCTGACTTTACATAATGACACATTAGTCAAAAAATATTTTTATAAAATTGTATAAAATATAAAATATTTTTTCTTTTGACGCGTCATTCTGTCAAGCCATTTCAAGTTGTTTATCGTCAATTGACTAACAATTTTCATCCGCAGAGGGGTCATTTTGACCCAAAATGAAACTTTGGGGGTTAAATTGGTTCAAAAAAGAATAGGACCAAATGACTATTCCGTCAAATGTTAGGGACATATTTTGACTTTATGCCTTTTGAAAAAGATAAGTAGATTGGGAATTGTTTATCATTTAATAATGAATGTATTCAATTAATAATTAATTTATTTTTATTTTAATATTATGTCATCCTTTAAATGAAAATCAAATTATAATAATTTAAATTAATTAATTATATTATTAATTTGAATATATTTTATTACTCTTATGTATTTTATTTTTAAAATTTAAATGTATTTATAGTACATACTTAATTTCAAGTATATACTATATTCCAAACAATTTTTATAATTTAAATTCAATACTTGTTGAATTCAGTATAGAATTTTTTAATTTATCAAATAACACCTAGCTATTAATGTATTTTTGCATCTAAATATAAAATTGTTGATGTTATCTAAAAGAGAACCCAGGATTCAATAAGGAGAACAAACAAGATTGTAAGGAAAAGCAAAAAGTATTGTGTTCAACCATTGTAGTGCCTGAAATATAACAGTTGCAATGTATATACATATATATTTAGACAGCATTACAAATCCCAGATGAAATCACAAATAATATAATTTTTATAAATAGTTATGTTTTGATCGGAGGGCTCAGAAGAACCATCCGTGGATGAAGTTGGCCTCTTCAGCCATGTCTCTGGGGGCTGAAGATCCTTCTGCCTCAGCATAGTGATGGTACCTGTTGCAATGGAACCAACTTTTTAAAACAAAGAATGACGTGAAAATAGCATTCCTTGTTGTTACCCTACAGATTCATGAGCACCTATATATATATATATTAAAACAAGTGTTACCCTATTTGCAGAACAGGTTCAAGATCACATTCCATGGGGTGTGACTGAGAAGGATGCAGAGGGAAGTTTTCGGTTGCTGCACCACAACTCCATTGCTTTCTGGTTTTGTCCTTCTTCCTCCAGCTGAAACCCAAAATAATGGTGAAAGTATTAGGTTATGTTGAGCACTGTGAAACACTGAAACTTACTGCAGAGATAACTTGGTAATCAAGGTTAACCTTTTTTTTCAATTGTCTGTTAATGTCTCCAAGCTGACGCTCCTGCCAACAAGGTGAAAACAAAGATGAGATAAGTAAAGACCGAAGGCATCGCCATGGGAATCTTACCTTTTTGCGTAGCTCTTCCATTTGTTCCATCATAATCTGTGTCTGCAGTTAAGAACAGTAAAGAAAAAGAGTTTTGTTAGAACACTTCTTTGGTGAAGATCAATAATAAATCTGCCATAAAATTCATATGAACAAAAAGGCCAAACTTGAATATGAACAGTAAAATGCATGGTTGACTAAAATTTAAAGTTAAAGATAAAAGATGACATGTAAGCACCTTTCGTTGTCTAGCCATTGCAAGAGCTCCTTCAAGTTGCTTCTCAAGTGTATGCAATTTTTCATATTCAATGGCCCAAGATCGTCTCCAAGCAAATGACTGATACACATAACGAATTAGCGTAGGTAAGATAATAATTACTATTTACTTGGATGAAAAGTACCTAATTAACAAATGTTTTTTTATAATTTGTTTGGTATAATCTCTTGTATTTGACTTATTGATCGATTAATTCGGATTGAGTACTGCATAGGTCCATTATGAGAGGCAAATTTCCCAACTTAGTTTGCTCTATTCTCAACGTCAAGATTCAAACCCCTAACCTCCCTAAGGGACTAGTGTATCTTCTCATTGGAGCAATTGATGATTGGTTGTGTGTCGTTTTTATAAAACAATAAATGTTAACTCTATTAAACTTTAGTCTTGTTTTATTCTTTTTACTAATATAGGGACTAAATTGATAAATTTAATAGTAGAGGAAATGAAAAATCAAACCTTTGGGTGCGTTGCAGTGCCTCATATTTTGCTTTCAACTTGATTACTTCTTGGTACCAACTCTGCATTGATAAAAGCAAAGACAAGTTAAGAAGGAAAGGAAAGCTCACTGATAATGATTCCCAAAAAAGATAAGCATGTAAGGACGGGTAAAATATTGTAAAAGTTTGATACAAACTAAGTTAATCAATACAACTCCATAGTTAATCAACCCAGATTTTTACGATTAGTAATGAACATAAGGCTTCCACAAGTAAAGCAGCTCAAGAACAGTGTTTTACTAGGAGTAAATAAGGACCATTTAATAGTAACCTGGGTTTCATGTTCAAGCCTATTGTCTTGAGGAACAAAGCAGCAACGTTGATATCGTTCAAGGGTCTTGCTCATACTGCCAAAGAACAAGGTAAAAGGTGAAAAAAAAACAACCTGTCAAAACACAACAATTTCTGAAGGAAATAAAAGGTTTTTGCATTTTTAAGCATAATCATGATGAAGTTGCATGCAAAGGATTAAAAAAGTAAAAGCAAATTCATCGAATGCAGCCCTCAAAAACAAGAATTTCAATGATTAAAACTTTTATGGTGATCAATACTTGTTTTTGTTACAGTTAAGTTCAATGATTTAAACTTTATCTAACTGGCTCAAAGCAAGGTTCAAACTTTACTTCAAACAGCATATGGGAGGTGAGTATTATTGCAAAAATTGAAGGAAAATATCAACTTTAGTTCAAAATATAGCTTATGACAGTCCCAGAAACAAAGCTATGTTAAACTCTTCACTTATCATGTGAAGAAACAAAGAACCAAAGCCAGAAAGTTTTGAATTTTCAAGGACGAGGGGTGTGTTTGATTTCACCTCATAATCCAAGAATTACATGTGAAAAGAAAATGGAAACCCTATATCTTGCACTGAGGTCTCATAAGACAAGAACCTTGGATTTCTGGTTTTCTTTAACCAGTTTTGAGGGGAAAATAAGGTTTTTTCTTTGCAAATGAGATGAAACGTGTCAATCTATCACTGGAAAACCATGAGAACCCAGCAGAACCATAGAAAAACGAGATTTCAGAGACAGAAAGTGAGATAGATACATGTCAGATGTTAGTGAAAGAGAAAGAAAAAAAAAACAAGAGAAACGGATGTAAATGACTAGAAATTGAAATAAAAAAAATATATATAAAGTAACGAAGTTAAACAGAAAGAAAGAAACATGTAGAAAATTTTTGGGTGTTATACACAAGGAAGAAGAAGAAGAAGAAGAAGTAGTGAGAGTTTAAAAGGCTAATTTTATGTGAAAGTGCAGCAGGGAAGACTCACTGGATCTTCTTTTACAATAAAATGGAAACCCCTATCGTATTTCTTCCTTGCTCTTCATTCTCTGCTCAGTTTTAATTTGTAGCATTTTTTTTTTGGCTTTCTCGGTTTCTCTTTCCTTGGTGTTAGCAGGCTGAGTTATTTAGTATAGTTCGGGAGAAATAAACTGAATTCTATGGAATGATTTTAATGAAAAGGGGATATATATTTTTTAATATACTTATGTGATTACATGCATTAATTTATATGTTTATGTTTTTTAATCTTTTAATACCGCACACATGTTTTGCACATGCATATGCTTGAACCCAGCCGAGTCTTTTATGATGAACATTATTTCTTTTTCACCATACTAAAAATTAGGATTAGAGTTTATGATTTAAGGTTAGAGTTTAGGATTAGGGTGTAGGGAATTGAGTGTAAGATGTATTTTTAGGGTTTAAGATTTAGAGTTTATAATTTAGAATTTAGGGTTAGTGCTTAGAATTTAATAGTTGAGGCATGAAAAAGGGCACCGAAAAGGCAGAGTATTTTTTGGTTCCCGTTAGGTTCAAAGATACATATTTTTTTATGATGTAAATTGAAAGTTTTAAAACTTTAGTGGTCAAAATAGGTTTGGAATAAAGTTCAGCGATGATTTACGTAATTTACTCATTTTTTAATATTGTTTATATTTTAAAAAAATCATTATCTTTATATATAGAACTCATAAGATGGTAAAAATCCGTAGGCTTTTCCTCTATTAGAAAATTATAGCTAAGAGGTCTAAAAATGAAGAATCAAGCTATAAATAAGCATGGCATGATGGCATGTATAGCCTCCCTCGTCATGCTTCCATTTTGTGGTTCTCCCTCCCTAAAGTTTGCTATTGCAAATGAGTTTCAAAATAGAATCGTAGAAGATACAGAAAATCACAGACTGAGACAACCCCACATGCCTTTTGTTTTCTACTCTACCTCTTTACTTTAATCCCACCTATACTATTCTTTTCTCTCATCAAGTAATTTTGAACCTAACACAAAAATTAATTAAGATACCATACAAATTAAACATATTTGTTTCACGATAATTTACATATACGAATATCAGATTTTGTCACACTCACGCAATTTCGAAATAAAAAAGAAGATTGCCATAGATATCTTTTACCAGTAAAACATTAGTGGTCCAACTTTGCTTCCCTTAAATATCAACAACTATATTTTCCGCGTAAGACAAATTTGAATCCCAAATCACAGTGGGCAAAATAGAGATGAAAACAGCATCATATTTCAACACAATCCTACTACAACAAGTATTCGATGCGGTTGTTGGGTCTAATAATAGGAGATTGTACTATCTCTGTTCATCCATACTACTATTACTTTCCCCCCTTTGTTTTTGTATTCATTGAACAGAACCAGGCTGCTGCACTTGCACTACTGCACTCTATTCAGGTATATATGTAATTTTATTTACAAAATTATTTAGTTTCGAGTTTTGTCGGAGACCTTTCGGAGCTCGGACCAATCTTTGACAGCTGCAAGTTCGTTAGTACACTACACCAAACTTGATATATAGCGGCACTTTTAGTGGCGTTTGAAAGCAAAATGCCGCTAATTTTGAATATATTATGGCGTTTACTAATAAAACGCCAGAAAAAATGAAATTCGCGGCGTTTACTAATAAAACGCCAGAAAAAATGAAATTCGCGGCGTTTACGTGAAAGTGCCGCAATATTCAAAAACCTATAGCGGCGTTTTTACAAAAAAACGTCATAAATATTCATACCTTAGTGGCGTTTTATTTCAAAACGCGGCAAGAGATATTACTTTATATTTTACAAACAAAACCAATTATTTAAACACTTGCTCATATCTTACACTTGCAATCTAATCAAATTTGCCTAACAAAAATTTAGAATGCGTCTTATTTTGGACTTCACATTATTAAGTAATCCAAATAAAGTAGCGTTTGGACTGGAATTTGTGCACATGTTTATGAAAGAATTGCAGTTCTGTAATTTCGTTTTGGTTGTGTTGACAAGGTTAATGCATAGGATCTCGAGTGTTCAAGTTTTTTCATACATAAATATCATGTGTTGGTTCTTAATTCAGATTTATTATTTATAATTTCTGGTTTTTATTAAGCCTCTTACTTGTATATTGTCTGCGGTTACAGTGTAACTACTGAGAAAAGGTCTAAACTTGATGGACTTCACTCAAAGATTGAGAAGGAAAGGTAAACTAGCCTACTTCTAATCCAAACTTGAAGCAAAATTCTAATTAAATCTATCTTGTGTTTGTGTTATGTTCATACATTTTTTACTTACTATAATTCTGTTCGAAGTATGATATATTTATATCCTGTGTTTGTGTTTGTGTTTGTGTTACAGGGGAGTGCCGCTGATGTCGCAATGTGTGTCATGTTACAAATATCAAAGAATGAACGTCTGAGCTTGGTTGGAGGCTTCTTTTACAGGCATGCCTTTTATATTTTCATCTATATAAATTTCATTCTTTTAGGTAACAAATTTAGACTATGCTGTCTGATTCTTCTTTCTGGAACATTGTTACTTCTCTTATGGTTTTAATAGTCTTTGCATTCCATTACTTACGTTACTAGTTTGATACAGCTCTTTCTAAAGTCATTGCTCTGCGAATTCTCTGAAAATAACATCTTTCGAAAAACAGGTTCACAATGAAGTAATCTTGGAAGGACCAAGTGAGTCAGCTGAGATTGCAAAAGCAATTGTTATCGAGTGCACGTCAAAACCCTTTGGTGGAAAGAACATTCTTAAAGTTGACCTTGCTGTTGATGCCAAATGTGCCCAAAAATGGTATGCTGCCAAATAGTCAGCGGTTTGAGCTCCAAACATTTAAATTTTTTCTTGTTTCAAACACTTTCCAAGGTGTTTTCTCCCTGCTTGTCGTCCTTGACTGTTGTAGTAATTTAATGTCCTGTTCCTTAGGCATATTTCATCGATGTGGCCTTTGGGGTTCCTTGTGGGTTCAGGTCATATTTTGTGGCTTCAGTTGCATTTTAAGGGCTATGGGGATTGCAGCCCCCATACGTACAAAGATTATTGTTGCATTATTTAGTTCCTTGTAAAATTTTGATAACAGTTATTCTTTTTCTTCCCTCAAGTGAGAAATGAAGTTAAGCTTTGATTTTGTTTTCTTTTCTGTAATTCTTTCTATAGTTTTATAGATGTATTGTCTGGCTCAAAAATTAAAAGCATTACAACATCCCTTGTTTGTAAAAAAGAAGGTAAAACTTACTAAAAAACTGGCTGATTTAGCTTGCAAAAAAATACAACATATAGTGGCGTTTGTCGGAAAAATGCCACTAAAGAACATGTCAAACGACGCAAAAGGTCAAGAAATAGCGGCGTTTTGTATATCAAACGCCAGCGTTTGTCTACAAGCGTCGCTATATCCAATAACGTTTAGCGGCGTTTATATATCAAATGCCGCTATATATCTTGACATTTTGCGGCGTTTTTTTCTTACAAACTTTCAGCGGCACTTCTTGCGGCGCTCTTTTAACGTCGGGAGAGTTTTTAGCAGTGCTAGAAAACGCCACTATAGGGCTAAAAAACGCGCTAAAAACCTGTTTTGCTGTAGTAGTATTGCAAAATCAAATTATTAGCACTGACTGGATAATTTAAAAATAAAGAAATAATAATCGAACAATCGTGTCGTGGGATTAACTACTGCCTTAG
The DNA here is from genome assembly GCA_019671005.1 of Hibiscus mutabilis. NCBI lineage: Eukaryota > Viridiplantae > Streptophyta > Magnoliopsida > Malvales > Malvaceae > Hibiscus > Hibiscus mutabilis. Next base: position 83,160 of record JAGYYJ010002082.1, on the reverse strand, counting down.
AAACGATTTCGCCTCGATTGTGTGTAATCACTGCATTAGGCGTTCGTCCCCCAAGGTTAGCACGGTCTCTCTGAATATTCGTACACCCAAATATCAAAGTGGACAAACGGTGGTACTGCTCTTCTCTTAGAACCGAAAGGAATAAACTGAGCACTTGAAAACATAGTGTTTGAAAATATGAATTGTATGAATTTCGGATGAATAAAAAATGCTGTAAGAGAACAATTATTTATAGTGTAAAACTCGAGTAAAAACGTCAAATAAAATCAGTCGTAAAACATGATTTTAATTTTTGAAAAACTGCTCAATTAAGTGATGTAATTTTCCTACCGTAACCGATTGAACAGAGACAAAAAAGTCCAGGTTCATTACAATAATTAGCTGTTTACCTGCAGAAAAAATAAGCATCTGTAACAGCTGTAATAATACAGCAATAACAGAAAGTGCCAAACAGTTCTCAGCAATAAAACTGTAAATTTCGGCTACTAATTCTATAATACCGATTAAATACCCTTCCAAAGGTATTTTCCTACCCAATGTGGGATATGTACCTCCACCCTCTTGAGCATTACCAACACAAGTTCCTCGTGAAATCGTTTGATTCTTGTGTAGTTTCTTTTACCAGAAGAGAAGGGAACAATGTAGCACATGAGATTGCAAGCTTTAGTTTAGGCTTGACCAATGACTTGTACTGGAAATTGGATTATCCAAGTTTAGCACATGGGACATGGCCCTTATCCTAACCAAGTTCCGCCATTGCTTTCATAACTTTGATCCTAAAATGCTGCCAACCTTGAAAGTACTATGATTTCCATCCATAACACGTCATACACGGTGTATGTATAATAACACGTTCCTAAATGCATATCCGTACACTACATGTGGTTGACATATAACCAACGAGACGAAATTAAGATTTTTATCAAAATAAATAAATAAAGTAATACTACAGCTTTTGAATACGAGTTCAACTTCATGTACGGGAGACATATACGAGTCTGTGAGATGAGACTAACAATAGTTAAATTAGAGATAAAATATCATTACTGTAACAATTAAAAACTCTTAAATTTTATGAGTACTTAATTAAATGATGCGACATTAAATTTAAGTGATTGTAACATGTTCAATGTACCCGATTTAGCTTAACTCAAACCTTTGTAATCCGATTCGTTTTCATATTTATTTACTGATTAAGTGTAACGATTCAAGTTAAATTACAATGTGTTGGGTGAACATGTTATACCATGTTTTAAATTAATATCACATCATTTAATTGAGTCCACTTCCAGGATTGAAGGCGGGAAAAAATCAAGCGATCAAAGTTGAATCAAAAGTTTTTAAGATACCAACATTGTTTTAATTTAAAATTTTATCATTTTCGAAAAACTTTAACCATTTTGAAGGAATTAAATCATAAAGTTGGTATTTTTGGAGCCAAGACTCCCTCATAAAATTAATATTCTTCCCAAGTTTTTTTGCTTTTTTTTTCTTTCTACTGTCCAGGGACTTTAAATACAGTAATGTAGGGGACCCAGCTTTCCAATGTCAAATGATCCATCAATCCTGCATGCATGTACTGATTTATTACTAGTGGGACTAGGGATCCCCATTCCTGACGCCCTTGACAGTTGCCCTGGTCAAGTCTTTTTACCCTTCCACCGGGGTGGATCGAAGAAGCTGGAGGGACAGTTGTCCCTTTTAAAATTTATATATGATTTAAAAAAATTTATTTTTGTCTCTTAAAATTTTATAAGTTCGTCACTCTTAAAATTTTATAGGTTTTACCCCTATATAAAATATTGTGTCCTTCTCAACTTCTCACTTCCTTAATTTCAAATATTTCACATTTTGTTGTTTTTTAATTAGAGTTGAAACATGAGTAGAAAACAATTGTCCTTGGAAAATGGATAATAATAATAATAATAATAATAATAATAAGACTCGTTAATTGTCTAGTGTGGTCAAGTATACTCATATTCTCTCATCGTGTGTGGGTTTAAGTCTTGACATTTATTATTTGGAATGTAAAAGCTCTATATTTAATCAAATGATAGTATTAACAATAGTTATATCTATTATGTTCCCCGTCACTATCATCTATGTAAAACTACATCTTTACCATTGGATCCTCCGTTGCATCTCCTTAACAATGTATGTCTCTGTTTGCATCCAACAAGACGTAAAGTCTTGGGAAACATCTAGAGCACGTATAAGTCCTGATGAGAAGGCTAGTCTACCGCACAAATTATATCCTGCAAAGCCTAGACTTAATACCTTCATCAGACTCCATCAATATAATCGTAAGGAAAGATCAACGTCTCCCCCAAGTGAAATCTGATTAAGAACTAGAATAATGCCTTTTCTCTTTCACTCACATCCTTCATAACTATCATTGACCATATCCTTCCGTCCAAAACAAAAGAGATAAATCACCTAAAACGTCAAAAATGATAATATGAAATAATTCGATGCATGGACGGATTTATGTGGGGGGTGGGGGGCTGAAGAATTTTTTCACCATTGTCCCCCTATTTAATTTTTTTAAATTAGTTTATTTATGAATTTGCCCTTCCCACTTTCAAACATTTATAGTTTGTCCCCCAACCCCAAATCCTGGCTCCGTCCCTGATTCCATGTTACACTTTATAATAACTCAAACTTAACATTATAAATATGAAATCAACAAAAAAAAACATAAAAATATGGAATACATATAGGTCTGTCGCTTTGCAAGTATATTTGGTTGGTTGGTCAAGCTGTTTATCTTTATTCTCTATTTTTTCTTAAGTCATGAGTTATAGACTCACTAAAAACATCATCTTCCTTTGTCATTATGTATGTTATTATTCATGGGAATCGAATAAAAAAGTGTAAGTCGATTTCTCATTTCTAGTCGATTGATTAAAACTTAATTTATAGAGTAGATTTGTTGAATTATTTTTGGTTTAACGATAAAATAAATGTTTAAATTTTTTTGCAATAATTATTTTATGTTTTTTGGGCAAAATATGTGTCTAGCGTTCTTTTCGTAATTATTTTAAAGTTTTTCATCAATTACTATTAAAAAATCTATCATTCAGTTATTGCATGGCACATGATCTATTTTTTAATTTTTCATTTAATTTTTGTTTAAAAAATAAAAAAAATCATAAACTTTTTCAAAAAAAAAACAAAAACTTTAATGTTCTTCAAAAGAAAACCTCAAATCCCTAAATCTCCCCTCTACTACCGTCAAATACTACGTTGCCATCATAGTAGTAAGGTCTCATCCTCTCGTCGGAAGACTTAGTTCGTCGTTTGTCGATTTATCGTTCTTCAATCGTCATTCGATTGAAGATTTTGTGATTGCATTTGTAGTTCGCTTGATCGCTCGTTTGTCGATTTTCTAACGATGTAAAGTTGGGATTATCGGTTATGGTGGTTTGTCAAAGGAAGGAGTGAGCGGTAGTGTGAACTAGCGGTTAGAAGAGATGAGTTTAGGCACTACAACAAATTTATCAATTTTTGACGAAATTTTTATATGGCGTTGCGTATAACGTCACAAAATATACTATAAATGTGATGACAGTGGGGGTTCTGGACAGGCACGATAGGAGCGATCGCACAGGGCCTCGAGAGAGAGGGGCCTCAAAAATAGAGAACTTAAGTTAAATAATTGTAAAAATTATAAATTTGTATATATAATTATGTGTATATATAACAATTAGCTAAAACTTTAAACATGCAAAAAGAATGACACATTTTAAGTGAAATGTTTGATTTTTAGATGTTTATAAGTCAAATTTTGTTGCTCAAGGGGATAATATAATAATATTTTTTCTATTAAGGTTATTTTTTGGAAGAAATTTTTTTTATCTCTTATCGATTATAAATTAAGGGTCTCATTTTAAAAATTACACAAGGCCCCCAAAATTTTTGAACCGCCCCTACGTGATGATTTTGTGTTTTCGTCATTGTTAATGAATAATGAAAGATTATTTTTGACAATTTTAAAAATGTCATTAGTTTTCGTCACTATATTTTGGCCCTTACAAATTTTTTGGAGGGAAATATTTCTATGACGTATAGACAAAATGATGACATTGTAAAATCGTCACCAATAAAATGAAAGTATTAGTGACTAACTATTATTATGACGGTTCAATGTTAATTAGTGTCGTTGTAAATCCATCACCAATATGCTCTATTTGCGACAATTTGATTTGTCACGTTTTACAAGACATAAAGGGTGACATTTTCTTTGTGTCCCATAAAAGTGGTTTATTGTGACGAAACCCACCATTTGTCACAAATTATTATATGTCTTATATTTTATATGACGATTTTTTAAAATATTATGGGATTGTGTCACCTAATGATTGAAAGCAATTATTGTTGTAAAAAATTGGTGTAAAAATTTATTAGTGGTGATTTTTCAAATGTTATGAATTTTAGGCTCAAAATCTCGATCGTTAAAAAGATAAGATAATCTAACAACCTTAATGAACAATGCGATTTTGAGGGGTTTCTAGTGTTTTCAATGAAAATTATTATTAATGATGATATTTTATTTTAAAGAAAATATTATATGTCACTATTATTAATAGAATTTGTCCATTACAATTTCATTTATAGTATTTATAATACATAAAGGTGACACATTATTTTGTCACACGAATAGGTTAAACATGACAAACACATTAATTTGCCATTTTTTCGTTATATTTTATATGATAATTTTAAGAAACATCATAATATTATGACATTTAATGATTGACACCAAGATTTAACATAAAACAAATTTGTTTAAAAATTTTTAAGTGGAGCAAGCATATTTGGCCAGTTGGTCAAGTTGTTCATCTTGGTTCTCTCATTTCCCTTAGGACATTGGTTTTATACCCATCAAGAGCACCCCTTTCTTCTCCTATAGTCTCCCATTTCCCTCTCCTCTAGATAGAATTAGGATTAGAATTAAAATTTGTTAAATAAAAAAAAAATTTAGTGACGTTTTGACTTCTATGTGATATGTCATTAATTCAAAATTTTATTAATGATGAATTTTAAATGTTTTGTATCAATTGTGTCAATATATATGATAAAAAAATTCAAATGATTCTTTCAAGAATCACCAAATAAGGGTTCAAATATTAGGTTAATCGAATTAGTATTAAGTTATTGAACACTTTTAAAATTAATTAATTTAAATTGATTATAGTATCTTTTGGAAGTTCCATGTGTTTATAATCCAATACTTATCCTGTTTGAAATTAAAAAAAGAAGATAATGAATTAGTGATCCCATTAATCCTTTCTGGTAGTGAAGATATGTATGAAAGCGGAAAAGACAAAAAGATAATGGAAAATTAGCCTTACAGCAGAAGAAACGAAAACCCGAACCCAGACCAAGGCAGATCCCTCTCCTCCTCTGTTCATCTCAAACTTCTCTTCGTTTAGGCCAACGCATTCCTATTTAAAAAGAAAATCATTCTCTTCCTCTCTACACTCTTCCCGCATTTCCCTTTCTCTCTGCACTACTCATAACAATACTCTTTTTCCTTCTTTCTAGATTTTTTTTTTCACTGATAAAAAGCAGTTTTTCATCGGCTCTTTGTCTTTTGCTCGCTTTCCTATGGATTTCTATTTCTACTAGTTTCGCTGCGGATCTGCTGCTTTCAGTTTCACGCGATCTCCTCACTGTTAACTCGTAATTATCTTATTTTTTTAACCTTTTGATTCTGTAATTTGATTTCTCTTTTTTTTTTCAAAGTGATTGTTGCTGTTGCTGTTTGTTATTATTAGGCTTTGATTGCCAATGCGTTGAAGCGGGGACTATCCAGTGTTTCCGCTCAAATGAAGATGAGTTTTGGATCTCGATTGCGTATCGTCATCATTCTTCTCTTCTCAGTTCTCACGCTACTTGTTTTCTTTGTCGGTCAAGGGCTTTACATCTCTGGTTCGTTTTCCTCTTTATTTTCCCCACATGATCTAACTTTGTATTTGATATTTTATTTTTCCAATTAATTTTGGAAACGATGATTAGTTAATTCATTGTTTTGATTAGTTTATAAATGCTTCCTTCTCGCTCCGATAAAAAATTGAAAGTGCCTTGCCTTTTTGTTGATTCTGAGTTTTGATTAGTGAATTTCGTTGTTGACAACTGATTTAATTAGATTTTTGTGAAGTCAAATGGTCTAACTTAAGTTGCACATCATTTTTCGTGAATAGTGATGCTCCTAATTAGTGTGAAGTTTTAACTCAAAATTTGTCGCTACATCTCACCTATTTTTTAGCATTATAAAGAACTTTTAAGCTATAATTTTGTTGAATTGCTTTGTGAGTATAAAGTTGAGATTTGAATTCAATTTTCTTATTATCCATTTTTTGGTTTCTTGCCTTTTCAATGGTTCAAACATTTTGGTGTTGTTTACTTGACTGCATCTGATCTTTTCTGCCAATTAATGTTTCTTGTCCAGTCCAAGTAGATTTCAAAGTGATTTTAGCAAACAGGTTTCTTCTTTTTAAACATTGTACATTTTCTTTGTTTGAACTTAGATGACAGACTGTGACAACTTCTTTATACTTGGCTCTGCATTATTTTAAAATGGTTGACTTTTGCAGAATGTTGATTGGAGGGGAAGGCTGGCATCGGAATCTATCAAAAACCTTTCCACTAAAGAGGTGATTGCATTTTGGATTATAATGCATTTGAATTAATCATGTTTCTTGCTCCAACAAGCGATAGATTTTAAATGTCAGTTATATTTATCATCTTATGTCACACTTAAATCATTCTAGGTTATTGCTGTTGTAACTACAAGCACAGCTGATTCAGGGGCGATAAGCCTTGATTCTTTCAGAAATAGCAATTTGTCTGCATCATGGAAAGTTGTTGGGTGGAGGCTTCAATTGCAGATAAAGCTACTTCTCTGGTTAGGGTCATAGTTACGCTCCACCTCAGTTTTCACATCTATTTCTTACCTGTGTATTTTCTACTGCCTTTAACCGGACCTTTCCTTACCCCCAATGTTAGTTGCTGATTGATCAATCTTTATTTGCTCGTCACATGTTCAAAGTCAAATCAAAAGTCTACAGACTTGAAACAAGTAATGTCTCAAGTTAAAGAGGGAAAGCTTCTTGATGGTAATGAATGTTAAATATGTGACTAATGCTCTTGGTACAATTCCTTCCATTCTAAGCTTCCTGTTCTATGCAGATGAACATTCGCACGATAAGCCTACTAATACACGTCGAAGGGTAATTATCATCTTTTGATGCACTGAGTGGATTAGTATTATAATAAATTATATAATTAGAAGCATTTTACTAACCCTGCAGCAACTTAGAGATGATAAACGTGAGAAGCATGTGGCTGGTTAGGTGCAACAAGATGATGAAGCTACTGTGGAACTTGAAAATGCAGTCATTGAAAGATCCAAAGCTGTGGATTCTGCAGTTCTCGGCAAATACAATATATGGAGGAGAGAAGTTGATAATGAGAACTCTGATTCCACTGTGCTCTTGATGAGTGATCAAATTATAATGGCAAAGATGTTTATAAGTATTGCAAGCTTGAAAAGAATTGCAGGTTAGGCTCAAAGAGTGTCAGCGTGCCTTAGGAGAGTCAACAACTGATGCTGATCTACCTCGCAGGTAAAAGGACATTGGATCTTTAATCTCATTGGCTATGTGCTGTAGTCCATGTTTCCCCTGGTTTTTGCTTTTGCTGATCCCGCCAGTTTATTATTTTGTGTTATGTGAAATATTTCAGTGCATCTCAGAAAAGTCAAGCAATGGGAAAAGTTCTAGCCAAAGCAAGAGGGCAATTGTATGATTGCAAGTTGGTCACTGGAAAGCTCAGAGCAATGCTCCAGACATCAGATGAACAAGTTAGGAGATTGAAGAAACAGAGCATGTTCCTGAGTCAGTTAGCTGCCAAAACAATTCCCAATGCAATCCATTGCTTGTCAATGCGTTTGACCATAGAGTATTATCTCCTCCCCCCGGCAAAGAGAAACTTCCCTAGAAGTGAGAATTTGGAAAACCCAAATCTCTATCATTCGTTAAAATTTTCTTTGTGGTTGTTTTGCAGCATCCTTCAAAACATGTTTTCCATCTTGTTACTGATAAGCTTAATTTTGGAGCAATGAACATGTGGTTTCTGTTGAATCCCCCTGGAAAAGCCACCATTAATGTTGAAAATGTTGATGAATTCAAGTGGCTTAATCATCCTATTGCCCTGTCCTACGGCAACTTGAGACTGCTGCGATGAAGGAGTATTATTTCAAGGCAGATCATACAACCTCGTCTGGATCTTCAAACTTGAAGTATCGGAACCCAAAGTATCTCTCCATGCTTAACCACTTGCGGTTCTATCTGCCACAGGTTTACCCAAAGTTAGATAAGATCCTCTTTCTTGATGATGACATTGTTGTCCAGAAAGACTTGACTGGATTATGGTCTGTTGATCTCCATGGAAAAGTGAATGGTGCAGTAGAAACTTGCGGTGAGAGCTTCCATCGTTTTGACAAGTATCTGAACTTTTCAAATCCTCACATTTCACAGAAATTTTAATCCTAATGCTTGTGGGTGGGCATATGGAATGAATATGTTTGATCTCAAAGTGTGGAAAAAGAAAGACATCACTGGCATATACCACAAGTGGCAAAACATGGTGAGTCGATTGATAGACCGAATATTTGATTTCATGTTATTTATTTTCCTGGTCACGTACACACCTTCAGGCATGCATCGAGATAAATCACTTAGTTGTTTAGGGATCAAATCCCCAAGTTTACCAATCATCTTTTATCTTTTTAGCGAACATGTTGATGAGTTATATAGGCAAAACTGATTATATTATGGGCACACTTGTTTCGATCTTCCTAACTTTTAACATTAAGAAAAATTCTGCAGATAATTGTTGCGTGTTCTTATTTTTTGTTTTTCTGTCTTTGTTTGAATATTTACCAGAATGAAGATAGAACACTGTGGAAGCTAGGGACACTTCCTCCGGGGCTGATCACATTTTATGGTAACACATCCACTTAAGAAGTCATGGCATGTGCTTGGTCTGGGCTACAATCCAAATGTAGACAAGAAAGATATTGAACGTGCATCAGTTATCCATTACAATGGCAACATGAAGCCCTGGCTGGAGTTGGCCATGATGAAATATCGATTGTATTGGTCCAAGTACGTTAAGTATGACCATCCCTATCTTCGCAACTGCAACTTTAGTGAATGAACCAGATTATAATTAGCGTGACATTGTGTGTGTGACTCTTCTCATTCCCACATATTTGTTTAATTCTTTCTGTAAATCATTAAATCCATTCCCTTAAGCGCTTCATTCATTGGAATGAGTGACCTCTGAACCGAATGGCACCCATATGATTCTTTTTTCCCCTTCTCCTATCTCGTAGAGTAGCGAACCTTAGTCCTTGTATTTTTTAACACAAAAGCTCCCATTTGCTGGATTTGGTATGTTTATCTTATAAAGACTAAAATTCCCAAGTTTGTTTTCTGAAACAATGTTCTTTTGGAATTATTGCTTGAACCAATACGGTGATTTTTGTTCTGTGTTATTGTCATATTTTCTTTCTCGTTTTTGGGACTCGTGGAATTGAATTTAGTTTTATTGAACGCCCGAAATGAAAACAAAAAATCACCCGGGATGAGTCTAGATAAGTTAATATTATTGACAGATACAGATAAGAATCTTGAAGATTAATAGCAAAACGAGCATTATATATATATATATAATAGGATTTTTCTTACGTTTTGTAGTGATGGTTGGACAAAAGTAAATAGAATGGTAAGAAATGTGAAGATTATAACAGGAAAAAAGAAAATAATTTTTATTATTTATTTAGGGCCAGTTTTATATTGCTTTTAAAAAGTATTTTTTTTACACACTAACCATGCAGTTTTATTTTATTTAAAACTATAACATAAATATAATATAGAGGTTTTAGAATAACAAAAAAAACTATAAATTTAAAAATAAAAAATAGCCGTTGCATCAGTTAGATTATACACTTTCTTTTTGTACCAAAAAAAATCTCCACGGTCCATTGTAGGAAGGGTCCATAGGGAGTTGTCAAAACACGAACTAGAAAAAATCCCAAAATCGACAATAACCTTCCACGCATATTCTCAAAAACGGCGATTCACTATATATTACATCGACACACAACTCAAAAAGAGATCAAACTCTACGTGGTCACCCGACAAACACGAATCAGAGACAAACGATGTGAGGGTCATCGTACGAACACAAAAACCTGCAAAAATAACCATAGAAGCGTGCCATAAGACGGATACGTGTCATAAAGGCAGAGAAAACGTACATAGGCAGAGAAAAGTGCAACAAAATGTATGAAGAAAAAAAACAAGACAAATAAACGAAAACAATCAAATATGAATTACCGACGGTCGACAACCAATACAAAGACTGGTGTCGCCGTCGATTAAACAAATAAAAAAAAACAAGCGGCTATGGTTGAGAGAAAACTGAATGAGCGGCTAGAGTTTTTCGATAGTCACAAATTTATATATGTATAATAGTTTTTTAATATTTTTAAAAGTCTTGTCAGAAAATGATTGTATAAAGCGATTTTGAAAAGTTAGTTGTAAGATTTTAATGTTTGACATTATTGTCAGAAAATATTTTTAAAAAGATAAAATGTTCATTTTAAACATGATATTGTAAAATAAAAATAAATGAACGTAAATGATGCTTTAATTTGTTATTATAAAATTTATTTACATTATATATAAAATAAATCATCTTAAATTATAATAAAAAATAAATTTCATGGTAATTTAATAGTAATTTTTATATGTATAACATAAACTTTAAGTATTTTTAAATAATTAATATAAAATTTTGGATTAAATAAAAATAGTCTTTAAACTATGTACTTTTTATATTAGTGTAATATAACAAAATATTAATTTAATATATTAATAATTATTATATTTAATATTATTTTATAATATTAAAATTTTTATTTTTTATTTTTATTTAAAATATTAAATTCTTAATATTATTTTAATAATTATTATATTTAATATGGCCAAAAGACATGAATATTGTATTTAAAAAAAATTTCCCACAGTATGATATATGTGAGATTATTTCCCAGAATATTGTGATTTTTACGGTAAAAAGTGAAGTCAATGGATTACAATCCGACTTTAAACAGTAAACTCCATTAATGTTTAAAAAATTAAAGTCGGATGGATTACAGTCCGACTTTGAACATTGTTTTACACTGAAGTCGGAAACTTTTCCCACCTTTTTCAACATTTTTTAACTGAAGAAAATAGGGATGAACAGTGAAGCCGAACCTCTTTCTTACCGACTTCACTTTTACTGTAACAAATACTATAGATATAGAATTAATCTGACAAGTACAATATTTTTGGGAAAACAAATTGATGACATATTTAAGTAAAGTTGCCATTTAATATATTAGTGTTAAAGTATAAAAAGTAACTTTTTCACAAAAGTGATTTTTCACCCTAAAATTAAAAATTTTAGTTTTTTGAGATTAGGTAAAAAATTATTTTTTAAGTGATTTTTTACTTTAATTTATAAGTATTTGACATTATTTTTAGGTAAAAAATATTTTTTAAGTAAAAAACTTTTTTAAGCGATGCTAAACGGGGCTATAGACAACACTAATGGATGATTGGAGAAGGCTAGAGCCGTCAAAGGAACCCTGGATCACCGTCGTAACTCCACTACTTTCCTGATCCTAAATCCTACTCCCAAGTCCTACCCATTGATGATAGATACGATGTGATACCGTTATCTCCCTGAAAATGACCTTTTACCATTATTCCCCACTCTTCACATGAATAATACTAACAATATTTACTTATTTGTTTTTCGGCGGGACATGTGCTCTTACTAAATTACTAATTTTTTTTTGCTAACTTATTAAACGCTAGTTGCTAGCCCTAGGCGATCTTTCAGTTGGGTTGTCGTTGGGAAATCATCATCAATGCCATTAAACTTTCATAAACCCATTCGAATCTTCTCCCACGTGCTTTCTAGATTTGTTTTTCCTTTTTATACATTGGAATTGATTTTTTTCTATATTTTTATTTTGGGTAAAACTTTGATACACACGCTGTATAAAATTAATTTTACACAAGCCTGTATATTTATACTATAAAAACTTATATTCTAAATTCTTAACCCTAACCCTAAAAAACTAAACCCCATACTATAAACCCTAAATTCTAAACACTAACCTTAAATTCTAAACCCTATAACCTAAATCCCTAAACTTTACATTCTAAACTAAAACTCTAACACCTAAAACTAAAGTTTACACGGCTTATGTATCAAAGTTTTTTCTTTTATTTTATATATTTTAATGCTTTGAATCATATATCAATATTACATTCTTATTTGAAAAAATGTTTCATGCGTTGGTAGTACAAAACTTGTTTTTTATAAGCAGGTCTAGTTTAGACTTTAGTCTAAAGTCTATAGTTATAATTTAGGGTTTATAATATGGGTTTATGATTTTGAGATTTAAAATAAAGATTTAAATTTTATGTTGTAGAGTTTAAATAGGAATGATTGTGTAAAAAAATTTACACTAACAATGTAAAGTATTTCTACCATCTGATTTTAATGATATGTAAAATTATACATTAGTAGTGCATTAAATATTTATTATTTTTCTATTTTATCAAAGCTAATGATTCCCCCCCCCCCCTTGTGCGTTTTGTTTCTAATTCTTTAGTACCAAATATAGCAGAACGTATCGTTGTTTTGACTCTCCATACCCATCCATAGATAGTTAAAACCACATATCGTTATCTTGGTCAAAAAAGGTATTCCCTGAACTGATTGGATTCTACACTCCAATCACTTCCCGTCACAAATACCATCTTACAATACTATAGTCCACACACTTGTTTTTAAAAAACAAGTTTATAATTCGAATCTCAATATTTTATAAATATTTTTATCGATAATTCTATTGTTCCGGTAGTTAAGTAACATTGATCTTTCGTATATAAACGAAATCGATACCGTGAACCAGAAAGCGAATCGTATCGAAACTCCTTTTTAATTTTATTATCTTGTTCTTCTTTTGGGGAAGAGAAGGAACCCGCAGTGATTATTATGTTTTGTTTCTTTGGATTCTTGTAGAGGAGTTGAGAATCTTTGAGATATGTAAATCAATATTTAAGGATGCTTTAGGCTTTAGCTTTAACATTTTGGATTGGGCTACTTGCAGTCCCCTTATGTAGTTTATGCTCAGACAAATTTGTGGTGGTTTAGTCTTGTCAACTACTCAAAATCTCAATTCTCCCTTCATCATTTCAGAACCAACCATCCTTTTCATTTTATTACTATTAAGAAAAGCTTAAATTAGAATCTTAGATACGATATTGGTGAAAATTATGGGGCCAGGGAATCCACGTTCATATATATATATATATATATATATATCCATCGACTTTGTAAGAATATATATATATATATAAGTATATTGTTTTCTAATATACCGACTAGATTTATTAAAAAATAAAATAGAAAAATATTCTAAACAAAACGAAAATGTAGCCCAAAAATTACAAAACAAAGAGAAACTAAAAAAATTAAAGAACGAAACATCATACCAACAAAACACGTCCAGTGAATTACAACGACAGTGATGCGATGAAACACTGAAGAAAGAAAGCAGGACACATAATTCATTGTCTCTATCCATCTACACACTTAAGGATCGAAGTAGGAGTAGCAAGCAAAACCAACAATTAATCTTATATAATAGACTTGTATATAAAGTATTTTGTTTGTTGTACTTTCTCTTAATCAATCACATTGACTAGTTTTGAGTCTATAGAATCATGATATTTATAAATCTTATAGTATAATAGAACTTAAAATACAGTTTTTATTAGTAAGATTAATGTGATTATTTTATTAAACGTTAGGGGCATTATGTTTATCTAATTTATGTGTTTTAACTTAAAATTTAGTCAATTTATAAACATGGTTTTTTTAGGTGAAAAAAGAAAAAAATATAAACAAGGTTTTAATTTGACCTATTTATTATTTTTTAGATTTAAATTAAATAAATAAATTCGTTAGAAATTTTATAAATTTGATTCTGACTTAAAAATTTTCATATAAAATTTACATCATAAAATAGAGACTCATCGCCCTGATTTACTCAATCTTTTTTAGCACCAGTATTCTCAACACCCTATTTCTATTCATTAATTTATCTGATTCTCTGGTTACAAGTTATTAGGTTTACTTGTGTATTCCTTTTGTTTAATCAATTTATATTAGTTTGATGAGTTTAAGGATTGCAGTTGGAAATAGTAGTACCGAAAGTACTAAAACTCAAAGTAAAGGCCAAAAAGGTACTGATAATTGTAAAAGAAAACCAACACGAGATTTAAAATTTACAAATAAGTTAATCAATTCCTTTCATGTGATTCTCTGAAGCACTAGTCAAGCTTCTTCTATATACTAATATCTTTTTCCTGTTTTTGGTGATTCTGTAGCTCTATACCTTCGACCCACCATGAACAAGAAAAATAAATGCTTCCCTTGATTGTCTCCCCCTTATTTCATTCAATTCCCCAGTCCCATATCGTCCCTAAGCAATTGCTTTCTTGTTTGATTCTTGTTCTTGAACCCATTTGGAGAATGCATCCAGCGTTTTCATGTCAGCTCGGTAATGTCTCTGCGTAAATTCCAGCAAATTTGCCCATGTGAAGTCCGGGTATCTCCTTGGGTTTGCTGCCTGCACTAAGCCAGCCGCTGGTGTCACCGGTTTATCCATCTCCGGACATAGAAAGAATGCAAGGGATCTTCTCACGCTTCGGTTGTTAACCACCGCTCTGTGTAAGCAGCTCTTGTAAATGCCGTTCGATAGAGCCTGCATTTGGACATCAAAATCAAGCTGAATATATATATGTATATAGTTATTAGTTAGGGTGTTTGTTCTGTACCATGAATGTGTCGCCAATGTTGACAACGAAAGCTCCTGGGATGGGAGCAATGGAGTGCCACTTTTCATCTGTAAACACTTGAAGGCCACCCACTTGATCCTGGTGAAGGATTGTCAAGGAAGTCGGGTCCGAGTGAGGACCGGTTCCGAGTGTAGAATTCGGCTTGTGGCACGGCGGATAGTGGTTGAGTCGCAAGATTGAATCATTTTCTTGGAAGAAGTCTTTGAAGTAGGCTTTGTCAAGTCCTAGACTTATCCCTAGCAGCTCCATTAACTGTCGGGATAACTTGTTCATGGCTTCACAATATTCCTGGTAAATCCTCCTGTCATATATGGAAAAGCAAATCTTGTCGAAATGTAGCAATTTAGAAAGAAAAAAAATACCGTACTTTATCACGTGTATCCTAGTTTTAGACAATCCATGTCCATTGTCCAATGGATTTAGGGTTTGGTTGAGTTGTCCACTTGTACAATGCTTGAAATTCACGAGACTAAAAAATGTACGGAAACTACACGGACTTACCCGAAATCTCGAAAATCTTCACCCATCCGATTGACCATATAGTGTTCGACGATGTTTCGAGTGTCGGGGCAAAATCTAAAAGACAGTGTTTCTTTCCATGGCAATTTGGAGGAGAATCTGCCAACGAAACTACTAGCATAGCCATAGCTTTCTCCTACTTTTCGCAGCGCCTTTTGCTTCTCGGACAGCTGCACGCCGAAGAACACGTCCATGTACTGATGAGCTCTGTCTGTAAGCCCAGAATCCACCCCATGGTTTACAACCAGGAAAAATCCATGCTTCTTGCATGCCTCGTTCACTGCCTCCGCCGCTTTCGATACGGCGAGAGGGTCCCCGCCACACGAGAGAGCTCCCATGTCGATCGTCGGAATCACAAGTTCCGGTGCGTCGAGGCATGGCTTCTCGTCGTCAGGCCATATGAACTGAGAGGGTATATTGGATTCGGATCCGAGGATCGATCCCTCGAAAGCGAAAGCCCGGTTCTCATCCTTTGGCAGATAATGTACCATTTTCAGCTTTCACAACTTGATTTCTTTTTGTTTAAGTTTCTAGAGATAAGAAACGAAGCAGATTGTGAGAGCCAAAGAGGAGCTAAAGAGGGTTTAAATAAGAGAAGCAGAGGATGAAATGAAAGTTGGGATTGAGAGGGCCAATAATATTTGGAATCTAATTAATTGTTTTCAACTGTAGCGTCATTCCCTCTTTAGTTTGTGTTGTGGAGCTTTGGGTCAATTGTATGTATCCACTTATATAGATCTTAAGAGATTTCTTAGGTTAAATCAATTTATATTTTTTTCCAGATGAATGTATGTAATTTTGGTACAACTAGCAATATCTGATTTATTGACTGACTAGTCTGAATGAATACTGTAGAGGTTTGATAGGGACAACTCTTTATATCAATTTGCTCCATTCACAATGTTAGTATTTAAACTTTATTTAAGAAATTCAGCATTATATCATGCTAAATCAATTTATAGATGAATGTATATAATTAATTACTACTTACAAATATGTTTTCTCATTCTGGTTATGGATTAGCTTCTGAATTTCATTTATAATGTACATAACATGTTGGAATAATTAGTGCACCTAGTTGTTGGGATATTCTATTAATTTATGCACCCATCTAAGTGAAATAATTTTTTGAATTATAACACTTAAAAAAAGTTTAGAGAATAGTCATTTAAAAATTCGTTAAATATAATTAGATACATGTATATTTTTATGTTACTATTATTTAATGTTAAGGTTTTAAATTGCTTTAATGATTTCCTTGTAATAATCTTTAATGAATTTTTGTCATTTAAAACACCATTTAGAGTATTTTCATTTTAGATGGTTCCAGCTATTTCTACCTAAGTAATGGAGTTTAACCATATATGCATCTCAATATATATATATATATATATATATATATAATTGATATTGTTGTAATTTTTTAATAATGAATTATAATAATTAAATATTGACATTAGAATTTGTGATTTTAAGAATAATATCAATTAATTAATACTTAATTGTTGTATTATAAAAAATTGTAATTAGTTTTTTGGTCTTATTTGATATTACAAGTGACAGCAGAATATCTTAATAAAACCATTGTGATGAACATAAAATTAAATATTTATGTTTTTAATTCAAAGTAATTATTAATAATTTGTGAATAGACTTTGAGAGAATTAGTAAGGCTGAGACTCTAACATCTTTAAGCTCCCGGTTCAATGTAGTCTCTCTAGTTAATTTGAGTTGATTTTAATTGATTTAAACTTTGAATCAGTTAGCTTAAAGTTCTAACTTTTAAAAATATATTAATAATTTGTTTAATACCCACTTCAGTCTTCTGCCTCTTTGTTTTTTTACCCACTTCAGTCTCACCCCCCCCCCCCCGAAATTTTCACTTTGTTCCTTTTATTTTTTTCGATCAATTTGACCCTTTTTAATTCTGATTTTGTCTAAACCGTTGGTCCTTAGACGTTCCCGTTAAAAATGGTGATGTGACCTAATCATATTTTGTCACGTGCAAAAAAATAAATAAATTTGAAAAAATCTAAAAAAATAGAAAATCGTAAACTATTTCTTAAAACCCCAATATTTAATAGAAAAGAACTCAAAGTACATATTATATATTTTAAATGTTTTTAAAAGATTTAATTTTTAAAAAATAAATTAAACATAATTATATTTTTTTGAAAAATATATAAAATCAAAATTAAATAATGATTGTTTGGCAAATTTTGAGGTTTTTAACATTTATACAATTTTATTTAAAATTTTAGTTATTTTTATTATTTAAAAAATATATAATATGATAAAATCTATTTGTGTCACATGACTTTTTTAACGGAATACATTTGGGCGGCTAACCCGGTCAAAATGACTGAAAAAGAAAAAGGCTTAAATGAAAAATAGGTATCAGTATAGTTTTTTTTAACTTTAGATGCCTAAAGTATTTTTTTGTAAAAATATGTGCTTAAAGTTTCAACCGTTATAATTTTAGATGCCTAAAGTTTACACAATTATAATTTTAGGTTCCTAACCGTTAAAGGGTGTTAAAAATTATTAACCAATCAATGCTTGACACGTGACATGCTTATTTTATTTTAAAAAATTAAAAAAATAAATATTCTTTTATAAAAACTTTTAGGTTTTTTATAAAATCCTGAAATTTTGCAAATTTAACAAAACAATCCACAAATCTCTAAAATTACCCAAACCCAAACCCCCAGATAGCCGCCGCTTTCGCCGCCCCTGACCACACCCCTTTGGTCGCTGGATCAAGGCGGTCATTTCCCCCAATGCGACGTCGCCGAAAACGACAAACGACGTACAACCGAACGTCGAACGCAAAATCGACGTTCGGCTAGCACGCCGTTTGTCGTTTTAGACGAAGCAGTGTTAGGGGAAATGACAGTCTTGGTCCAGCGACCAAAGGAGTGTGGTAGGGGTGGTGATTTAGGGGTTTGGGTTTAGGTAATTTTAGGGATTTGGGGACTGTTTTGTAAATTTTGCAAAATTTTGGGATTTTATAAAAATTTAAAATTTTTAGATGTTTTTCTTTAAAAATAAAATAAAATAAAATTAGTGCCACGTGTCAAGCATTGATTGCTTAAATTTTTTTAACACCCTTTAATTGTCATGCACCTAAAATTACAACTGTTGAAACTTTAGGCACCTATTTTTACAAAAAATACTTTGGCTACCTAAAGTTCAAAAAAAGTATACTTTGAGCACCTATTTTTCATTTAAGCCAAAGCAAAATAACAAAGTGAGAATCTCACTAAACTAGAGGGATTATAGTAAATATTAGGCCTTTAAAAAATTACTCAATTCTTTCACTTAAAATTATCCTTCCTTCTTTTACTTCACAGGAAAGTACCTAATTTTTTTTTCAATGCATTATTTCTTAAAAAATCAAATTAAAATAATATTTACATTATGTCTAAATTATTTTTTTAGGACACATGTCCATCTTACGGTTTATGTTTTAGGTGCGAGGCTACCCCTCCCAATAATGTTCGAGGTCTAAATTCTAATCTTTATATAATATATATATATATAATACAAAAAAAGTTTGCAAATAGTTTTGAATTAATAAAATCAATACTTATTTATATAATTTTGATGCATTATCAATAAAATATTTTAATATTTTTATTCAATTAGTAACTAAAGAACCACAAAAAGAAAATTGAACATGATCATTATTTTCATTGAGATTTTAGTTATGAGTTGGAGTTTTTTTTATTATTGTAATATTTTAATTATAAAATAGTTAATATATTTTAATTGTTCTCAACCAGTTAAATAAAATTATCTATATTAATTACATGAAAAATATATATTATTTAAAATTTTTAAAAATAAATGTATAAAAAATAAAAACACATGTGATTTTATTTTTTTTAGGTGAATAAAGGTTATTACCATATGTCTCATTATATAAATTGGGTGAAACTCGGTGGATATTGTACTTGAAAAAAATTTCTAATCTATGGTCTTTGTCAGATTATTTTCAAATCTATTGCATTTGTTATAGTAATGTTGAAGTTGGATTACTTTTAATTCAACTTAGAACAGTGTTTTCATTTTTTATTAAAAATTGAAGACGAGACAGGGTGGTAGGCGTGGCTGATTTTAATTTTTTTTATTAAAAATATTAGAAACATTGTTCAAAGTCGATTTTAATTTTTTTACTAAAAATATTATAACAGTGTTTTCATTTTCTACAATAACCTTGAAGGCATATTGGCGGGACAGGGTGACAGGCGTGGCAGATTTTAATTTTTTTACTAAAAATATTAGAAACATTGTTCAAAGTTAGATTGAAATGAATATAAATTTAATATTACTGTAACAAATACAATAAATTTAAAAATAATATGACAAATACAATATATTGAATTTTTTCCAATTACAATATTCACCCAATTTCTCCCAACAAATTGGATATTTATTCATCAAATCATCCAATGATTGCTCCATAATTAGTGTACTTCTTTCCATAATTGACTTATACAAAATTGAAGCTAACAATCCGTACTTTTTATTATTTGAACTTTAAAGCCAAATTTTGGTGAAATGTTGCTCAAAATAATTTCCTACTCATATAATTTCATACTATATGAAACTTTAACAATGTGAGCGAAAATAATAATATTGTATATAAAAGAACCCAACGAATGATCTTAGTAAAAAAAGATGATATTATCCTAAGAAATTTGAGTTCGAACAATTTTGTCTACAATGTACGTTCCTTATCAAAGGGTTAAGAAAAAATATAAACATAAACTATATCTTGTAATTACACTAAACTATTAAAAAATATAATAATGTAAAAAATTAAGGGTAAACTATATAAAAGGTCTCCAAACTTTTAAGGTATTTGTATTTCAACCATCAAAACTTTTCAAATTTACAATACAATCATTAAACATTTAATTACTATTATTATAGTCACAGTCGTATGCGACACATCTAAGTCTACTTTTTTAGCTGGATGATTATGCTCCTCCCCGAACACTTAAAATATGAACACATGGTTAATAAAAAACATGAAAAGTTAAGTAACTTTTAACCAGTATAAATAATGCGAAAAATTTTAATTTATACAAACTTGTTAAATTTAGGGGTGTTTGGTTCACAGAATGTAATATTACCCTTGAGAATAAGATTTCCGGAATGATTCCTTACTTGGCCTATTATTGAGAATATTACATTACTTTGTTTGGTTTGTTTGACAGGAATATAAAATTACAGTATTTGGTTGATGGATTAGAATATTGCCAGAATGTATATTTTACAAAATTATCCATGTGATATATTTTCTTTTTAACTAGTTAAACTTTCAATATTAAAGTGAATATTTGCATGAAAATTCATAGGAAATATATTTTCTATTATTTTTAATTTATATAATTATCTTTTATAAAGTTCTTACACAAATAATTGAATAGTATAAATTTTAATGTTATAGTAAAATATTTTTTTATCAAACCGTTTTGTCTAAAAAGTGTATGCACATTGTCAAAGGGCTAAGAATATCTATGAACAGATATTACCTTGTAAATCACCTTTAGACCATTCAAAAAATATACTAATAACTAACTATAAATATTATATTTATATGTTTTATTACTCAATTTACTTTATTTTTAAAATCAAAAGTCATTTTTAAAATTTAAATTTTCAAACAAAATTTGTAATGTGATTTAAAATTGAATAATATAAATTTTTACCATATAAATAAAAAAATTATTTTTTAGAGAGGAAATAATATTAAAAAATAGTATTAGAAATTATTTCTAATATTTATTATTATTTTTAATGATGAGTGTAGTTTATATATTTTATAATGCAACAATTTAGGTTAGATAAGGAATTGTTTTAACATATCAAAAAATATTGTTGGAAAAATAGAAAATAATGATTTATTTGAATACAAAACATTATTTTAAGGCTATTTTAGTCCAAAGTAGTGGGAATGACATTCCACCATTTTGGGAAAAAGAAACTACTATTGGGAATGTAGTATTACCCCCGTAGGGAATTCTCCTAAACCAAACGTAGGTATATGATTCCGGAAAATATTATTCCCCTTGGTAATGATCTTTTTTGCGAACCAAACGTCCCCTTGGAGTTTATATGATTGATTTAAGGTTTAGAGATTAGGTGTTTAGGTTATAGGGCTTAGAAATTATGATTTATGATTAAAGTTTAGAGTTAATGGTTTAGGATTTAGGGTTAAGAATTAGATTTTGAAGAGAATTGTATAATGTTTTTTATAGACTATATATCAAAATACAATCCATAAATAATTTATATATGTGTGTATGAGATAGTACAATCTAGATAGTCACAACCCTATTAAGGGACAAAAAGGGTTAGGTATGATGTGATAATCATATGTTGGATTGAGAATGTAAAACGACATCCAATATTTTGTTTCATTTGATCAATGCATATAAAACGTCACATATAGAGATTTTAATGGTATTTTTTTCTTCAAACTTCTTGCACTA
The DNA here is from genome assembly GCA_019671005.1 of Hibiscus mutabilis. Taxonomy (NCBI): domain Eukaryota; kingdom Viridiplantae; phylum Streptophyta; class Magnoliopsida; order Malvales; family Malvaceae; genus Hibiscus; species Hibiscus mutabilis. Next base: position 61,139 of record JAGYYJ010002082.1, on the reverse strand, counting down.
AAGTTTAACCTTTTCGAAGATGCTGATGATTGACAGACAGATGATGATCATATGGAGCTACTTGTAGCATGATTTTGCCATCTAAATTATCAATGTAATTAGTGTTATGTCATTTTGAGCTCATATCAAGTTAGCCCCTTGTAAAACTTTAGTCGCTTTTTTATTATTTTTTTAAACTATTTACTTTTTTATTTTTTTTAATCAACGACGACACTAATTTTAATGTTGTTTGTCAATCGTCTGTAATTTAATAAAATTGTATGATTCATGTGTAAAAAAACTAGGTCATATCAATAAATTGATTAATTAATAAATAAAATATATGTAGTATATACAATTAAATCAATACTATTTTGCTACTATATGCACGTGAGATGCATATAAAAAATATATTTGAACGATCTTCACCATGATCCCACTTTTGATTTGATAAGATCCTCGTTAAAGATTTTTAGTAACTTCAAATCATTTGCGGGTATGCTCTCCGACATGAGACAGGTACTTCAACATGATAACACAAGTGATTGTATTTAGGATAATATTACAAATGTCTATAATATTTAACTGAATAATTATTTTAATTTTTATGTTCATCCAATCCGTAATTTGATTTTCGTCCCGAGGCTCGTAGTCTAATTGAACAACCCATGGTCGTTCCATCATTGCCACAATGTGTGGCACAAGCGAAGATGATGCAGACCCACCCCTATAACGTTGAATACATAGAATCGCTTCCTTAGAATTCGACTCCATCATCAATTGAGTAAGTCCAATCGACCAAGCGGTTGAGAGATCCTCAAAAATTTCTCATAATCCCGCCTCAAGTACCGAACATATCCCGATATGTCACGAGAAACCAATCAACCAATGCCCATCGGCATCTCGCAGAACGCCCTCACAGGATGCTGCCCCTGTCGTCCGACACCACGCACCATCTCCGTTCATCTTGCACCACCCTTCAGGTGGCCTACACCAGTGACCAACACCCTGAACGGGTTGACCCCTATTACCATCTTGCACAGCTGCACCCACAGCAGATTCCTGTTGCATACGTAAACTTACTGCGATCACCGATACACAGTCCATATCCCCCTGGTTAAAAATTAAATTGTTTCGACGTCGCCATAGATTCCACAGCAACGAGCCAAACATAACATCCCAATCGACACCATTTTTAGCCAGCTTCCCAGGATTAACTAAGTTCACAGCTAATCACACCTTAGTATGCAACCCAAAAAACTCGATAAGCTTCTCCTCTTTAATCAATGTCTTCCACATCAAGAACGTACCTGGACAGAATCGGAGTACATGATCGATGTCCTCCTCAACCGCACCACAAACCATGCAACTACTATCATTGGCCATGTGACGCCGAACCCGCTCCTTGTCGGTAACACCTTCCCATGACAAATCAACCATAAGAAACTGCGGACACGAGGCAGACCTCTAAATCTAACAATAATACGCGAATTCGGTGTTTCACTTTTAAAAAAAAACTAAATATACATAAAATCATTTAAAAATCAGAAAATATATAAAAGTAAAAAATTCTGACAAAACTCAATTACTTTCAAAATTTTATAATCTTTTAAGAATGATTTTATGAATTTTCAATTTTTAAAAAATAATTAAACATAATTACATTGTAAAAAAATATAAAAAAATCAAATTTGTTTAGAATTTTATGATATCTTCAAATAGTTAAGTTTTTTTTTTTTTACATTTTTATGATTTTTATAACTTTAAAAATATTATATTTAATTATTTTAATATGTGGTGACGTTTTATTGGGTTAAATCGACTTTTTTACTGTTAAGTAGAAAGATGAAAATAATCGAAAATCAATATAAGGGTGAAAATGATAATTTCACCATACTACATATATCAAATATCACGTCCATCTGTTGATTATTGAGATGGAAACTATGGTGTTGATGGACAGAATATAAACGAACAAATTAAAGAAAACAAGAGAAGTTTGTATTTATGGAAAAGACTTCATACCATAAAGTTGGGTGATAATAAATATGAGATCCAATCTCGATCTTTCTCGGCAAATGCCAACAAAACAGAACCCCTATGGCTATTATTATATTTCAGCCTCGACTCGAGCTAGCCCCTTGTCCAGACTCCAGTTGCCCTCCGATTAGACATCATTTTGATGCTGATCTAAAACCCATATTAGCAATCTATGGAAATCGGAAACCCCCTCCTTTTCACGTGCGGGGATCGAAACTTTTGGCTCATGTGCTTCGTTCTCGGTGGAACAAATTAAATTTGTGCTATCATTTATTGTTTTTGTTGTCTTTCCCTTGTTCAAAAGAAATACTTTAATTTTTTTTAAATAGTCTAAAGGTGATTACAAGGTAATATCTGTTCATACATATTCTTAATACTATAGTTTTACTTTTAATTTGCCCCTAATAGTTAATCAAGGACACTCGTATGACATCTCTGAGTCTTCTCTTGGTATGAAGGATGAGAAATAGAATCAATGAAGATATAATACTTTTTAATCTAATGATTAAATTATAAAGAAAAAAACGGTTGTGAATTTTAATAATCTGATTAACAAAAATTTCAAAGGTCATGGCATCGAATAATCAGGAAGCTTCATGTACTATGAATAGAATAACAACTCTCTAGTCAGCTGAACTGGGTTGCAATATTGAGAATTCTGAAACAGATTTCTGTAAAAACATTACGATTTAAGTATAGGAGCTAGAGATGAAGACAATAACAATGAAAAGTGTGATTATCCTTTCAAGGGTCTAGGTCATGGTAGTGAGCTCAGTGCTTAGACGTTAGCCATTCTTCTTAATGTTTAGAACATTCAATACAATATACTTACTGTTCATTGCTCCAATATACCTACAAAAGAAAATCACTTTAGATCTTAATGATTACATATCAAGTTCCTTACTCATTAAAAACATACTTGTCGAATTTTATATGAAGTTTTTCTCTTTGTGGGACAAATATGTAAATTATGATTATGATGATAACAATGAACGCTTAATCATACTTAATTAAGAAGAATTTTACATACTTTTTTGGTTACATTAATTGTTTACATTTATAAAAAAAAAAAAAATCATTCATCTATGAGCGGGGAAAGTAATGGTTTATCTTGAAAGAAAGCTTCCAAGTTAGCAACCTCCAGGTCACAGGCAGCCATGAAACCTTCTGGTGTAAAAACAGCTCGATGCGGAGAAATCACAACATTGTCCAATTCAAGTAGTTCTTTAGGAACATTATGTTCGTTCTCAAACACGTCAAAACCAGCTCCACCGATCTCCCCATGCACCAAACACTCCACCATTTCCTTCTCATCGATAATGGCTCCCCTTGCTACGTTGATGACGATCCCTTGCTTCCCTAGCGCTACCATGACTTGCCGGTTAATCATGTGCCGGGTTTCAGCAGTTAATCCGCAGCAAACAATGAGCGCATCACTGTCGGTTTCGAGTTCATGAACATTGGAGTAGAAAGGTATGGAACACAAGGTTTGGGCTTCTTCGAGTTGCATAGTACAGTGCACCCAAAGGCCTCTAGCCTTTTAGCAGCTGTTGAGCCTATGCTTCCAAGTCCTACGATCCCAACTCGATGAAATTGTCTCAAATCAATTACAGGTGTCACCATTTGGTTAGAGAAAAAAATATTAAATTATTTATAAATTATAATTTAAAATATGATCATATTAAAAGAATATGTAAATAATAAGAGATAATTTATTATTTTTTAAAATTAGAACTAAATTCAATGGATGTGAAAACTTAAAGGACTAAATGTGTTATTACACAAAATTTCTTAATTACCATGTTTCTACGACAGTTAGAGATGTGCAAAAAAATCCGATATCACTCGTTTATATGTTGATCAGATCCAAAATTTTGGATATCTGATCCATTTTTTATTTTTTGGATAATTCGGGTAGGATATCTAAAAATTCCAAATCGTTAATTTTCCGATCCGATCCAAAAACCGAAATGCACATCTCTAACGATAGTTATTGGCTTAGTGATCATTTTATAATAAAAATTTAAGTTTAATGCATATTATGTAACTTTTGACAGTTTGAATGGCCATTTTGTTAAATTATAATAGATTAGTGATCATTTGTATACTTTACCCAAAAATTTTCCCTTTTCAACTTTCAAATTTCCCTGTATTTGTTTCCCTTTTTATCTTTCCTGTTGTTTTTTTTCCTAATAATTTAATAAAATCTCCAAATTAAAGAACTGTTTCAACTCCAATTTAATACAGTTAATTTCTCCACTTATTTCCCTTATTAAACACGTTGTGAGTGACTGAAGAGAATGGTATTTGATCAGTCTCAACTGCAATTGGATAAACCACCACACAGGCCCCTGAACTTTGACATTTTCCCAAATATAACCCAAAATTTTAAATTCCCAAAATATAGCCCTACAAATTCCTTTTTAATCCCAATTAAAGTCGGTTCGTCCTAACCAAAAAATTCTAGCTTAGATTTTGGGGCATTACATTCTTTTCCGATTAATTGTCTCATTTATAACCTTTTGAAATTAGGTGATCCATTTATATTCTTACTACTAATTGAGAGACTTGTATTGTAATTTACCATATTAGGAAATCATTAAAAATGTTACCTAACAATACCATCCAGCGCTGTTTGATTTTTTAACGACCCAATAACCTGTATGTGACAATTGATTATTTGAGTGACTCCTTTATAACTTTTTTAAAATGGGTAACCCATTTGTAGTCTTACTAACAATTGAATGACCCGTGCTATAATTTATCATAATTTTTAACCAATCCGTATCCTCCTAATAGTAGAGGCACTAAACTGTTCCATTTTTTACTTAAAAAAAAGACTAATTTGAAGAATCCCCACAGTACATTTCTACGAAGAAAGAAGGCTAAAGCTCTTTCTACAAAGCAAGGAGGCTAAAGCTTCAGTTTGGATACTTCTTGACTACTAGAGTAAGCTTAACAAACGAACATAAATGAACGTTATACAAACAGTTCGTTGAACACTCTGTTCATTTACACCCCTAGGCAAAAGCCCTCCCATAGTAAACGTAAGTTCGTCCCTGTTCGATACAAAGCCTCAAGAATCTAAAATTTTATGCTCTGTTCATTTACACCCCTAGGCAAGAGTCCCTACCAACAATGGCAAATCGAATGTTTTCATAGTGTTCGGGCGTCACTCTCGCGATCTGATAAAGGGTGTTGGACCCCATACAGACAGAGTGGCTGAAGGTGAACAGAGGCTCAAAACAAAATGGTTTTGGGGAGGAGGGAAAGAAGGTTCTTACTGAGACTGGACACAATGATCCAACGGAAAGGCAACCAGAGTGGCCTTGGCTGGTCAAGGCAACGGAAAAGAAGATGTCGAATACGAGGCACTGGCTAAGCTGGTTGGTTAAATGAGGTTAGTTGACAACCCAAAAATTTTAAGAATTTTTTTAATATATATTCTATATGAATATATATATATATATATATATATATATAAAAATTGACATCAATTTAAAAATAATTGATATCAGTTTAAAAAATATTAGAGTTTTTAAGGAAGTTGACAATCACAATTTAACTTCACTCATTTTTAATAAAAATATGAATAAACACCTAAAATTCTGACTGCAATTTAAATTGCATCATCCTAATAATAGAGGCAGTGAGGCACTACTAAACTGTCCCATTTGTTAGTAAGAAATGACTAATTTGAAGAAGTCCCCACAGTACATTTCTGATTTCTTTATAGTTTCTTTTTTAGTGCCAATGTGTGAACAACTGAAGATGCAATAACTAAAACATGGAACAAAGCTTTTTCTATGAAGCAAGGACGCTAAAGCTTCGGGCGAATCTAAAGAATGACAGTCTAAAGAACACGCAACCTAAAATGTTATGAAAACTAATATTTTAGGTTGTAGCCGAAAAATGTTATCAAAACGTATAATATTTTAGGTTGTGTTTTTAACAATTTATGTTGTAACCTAAAATGTTATTAACCTAAAATGTTATGTTGCAACCGAAAATATTATCAAAATGTATAACATTTTAGATTGTGTGTTTTTAACATTTTAGGTAGCAATATAAAATGTTATCCGGACCAACCTAAAATTGTTAGTATATGTTTTGATAACATTTAAGGTTAGCTGTTTTTTAGTCATTTTTTAAGCTGCCGCACAGCAGAATCGCCCAAAAACTTCAGTCTGGGTACTTCACTAGAGCAAACTTGATAAACAATGTTCACTATTCTTCACTAAATAAGAGCATACTACACAGTTTTTAGTCTCAAACTCGCAATTGAAATTAAATCACCTAATAATGGCCATGCACCAACTCTTAGTCCTGGTGTTCTCCTTAGCTACATTCAATCTTTCCCCCCTGCAAATATATGACCAGTTCCTCATTTCTGTATAGTTATGAGACTCAGCAGTATATTAATAACAGCAGATAAATTCTTAGTAAAAGAAAATGGCGCAGTAGCTAACCCGAGAACTGTGGTAGATCATCCAAAGCAACAGGAGATAACAAGGGTTCATTTGAGAAGAAGGCTTCAAAGTTTCCCACCACGAGTTTACCCAAATCTTCAAAAGATTCCCATGTAAAAACAGCATTATGAGGGGACATGACTACATTGTCCAATTCAAAGAGCTCGACCGGGACATCGGGTTCGTGCTCAAACACATCCAAGCCAGCACCTCGGATCTCTCCCTTAACTAAACAACGCACCAATTCCTTCTCGTCGATGATAGGTCCGCGAGCTATGTTAATAATGACCCCATCCTTCCCCAACGCTGACAACACTTCCTTGTTGATCAAGTGGTGAGTTTCGTCGGTTAAAGCACAGCAAATTATAAGGGCATCGCAATTAGCCGCAAGTTGAACCACGTTGGTATAAAAAGTGTATGGTACTAAAGGTTTTTTGCTTCTTGAATTGTACGAAATAGAACAGCCAAATGCCTCCAGTCTTTTAGCAACCTCTGTTCCAATACTCCCTAAACCTACAATTCCCACACGCTTACCTCCAAGCTGAAATTCGCAATTAACAAATAATTAACACGACATAAGATAGCAAGTTCTTTTTAAAGCTGTATTTTCCCCTTTGAAAGTAAAAAAAGAAGAAGAAAGAATAAGATTTGCTACCTTATAGCCAAGAGGATAGACTCCTTGGGAAGACCAGAGCCCTTGCTTGACATAGCGGTTAGCAGCTGAAATCTTCCTCAAAACGCCGATCAACAATCCCACCACGGAATCTGCACAATCAGCGGAGTAAATGTTTCCAGCGCTAGCCACTGCGATGCCACGGCGTCGGCACTCGGAGAGGTCGATGTGATTAAGGCCCTGGCTAGTGGTAACGACCAAACCCAGGCGGGGCAAAAGGCGGATAGTGTCGGCGGTGACTGGAGCTTTACCGGATGAGAGAACGGCTTGTACAGAGTGTGCATGGGTGTACAAGAACTGGGGGAGAGGGAGCGGGGATTCGTATGCTTTCAAGTATTGGAATTTGGGGGAGTCCAAGGAATGGTCACCGAAGAGGGCGAAGGATGGAGGGGGTTTTAAGATGAGGACACAGGGCAAGTCGCTTGGGAAAGTCTGTGATTGGTTTTCAGCTGCCATATCCGACGCTTTGTTAGAGCTTTTCACCGGTGCGCCTTGGGTGGGGGGTTTTATATAGACCTTTCTTTTTAGGCTTCCCTAAGGAAACAACTTGTCGCCTCGGTGCGGATACCCGTTTTTCTTGCATTTAGAGAGCACTGCAGTGCAGTGTGGACCAATACTGTGGCTTAGGAGTTAATTCCGTCGGCGCTTACAATTATTATTTTAATTGAGTGTTCATTATATATTGAAATATTTGTACTTGTCAAATTCAAAATATATTATCACCGATCTATTTAAACGTATTTATTTTGATTATCGAATTAGATAATTCGTTAATCATATTATTAAATTTTTAAATTGGTCCTATTTTGACCATCACTATTAAAAAATTAATGGAAGGTTGATTTATAAATTTATACATTTGGTCCTTATTATTTACTTATTACATTAATTTAATCCTAAATTTAATTTAATTTTATAAAATTAACCAACCAATTGTCACCATCAGATTGGACATAATCAAATGAAGCAAATAAAATTGAAGGCAAATACAAACAATGGAAATCAAACCCACACCAAAGAGCAAGAAGGGTTTAAACCCTAACCACTGAGCTAACTCATTTTATATCATATGAGGTGATAACATATTTTATTAAAGGGTTTACTCTAAAATTATAACTTTCAGTCTTTCACTCTTAAAATAAACGGTTTGAGGTATGCTTTTGTTTTTGGGTAAAATCAAGTTTCCTGTAACAACATTTCATTCATCTGAGGTATGCTTTTCTTTTTGGGTAAAGTTTTAACTTTTTTGGTAATATGATTAACTAAAGTTACAGTTTTTTAAAGTTTTGTTAGCAGTTAATCGCCACTATAAGCAGTTTTTTCCCTCTCTTTGTTGGGTCATTGTTGTAATTGAGTGGGAGTAATTGTACTGGTGGCTAGTTAGCTCATGTAGGTGGATTTTTTTAATGACTAATGTAGTGTTGGATAATTCGGCAGAATTTCATGGGTTCTGCTTCTGCTTTGGTTCTGTTTTTGCTCCTTGGTTTTAACCTCTATTATGCATTTCTTAGCTATTTTGGTGGAAATTTGGGGTTTTTTATGGCTGAAATGAAAAATATGTGTCCAAAGTATATTTTTTTTGAACTTTTGGTGCCTAAAGTATTTTTTGCAAAAATAGGTGCCCAAAGTTTTAAAATTTATAATTTTAAGTGCCTGACCGTTAATTGGTGTTAATTTTTTTTAACCAATCAATGCTTGACATGTGGCTGATTTAATTTATTTTTTTTTCAAAATTAAAAATAAAAAAAACTTTTAGTTTTCCAAAAAATCCTGAATTTTTATAACTTTTATGAAATAGTCCCTAAATTCTTAAAAGTACCCAAACCCAAACCCTCAAATCACCGTCGATTCCGCCGCCGATCGTTGCCCCTGAGCACACTGGTTTGGTCGCCAGATTAAGGCGAACATTTCCCCCAATACGGCGTCGCCGGAAACAGCGAACGACATGTCAGTTGAACGTCGATTTCACGTTCGAGTTTTGGCTGCACGTTGTTTGCCGTTTCTGGTGACGCCGTGTTGGGAGAAATGACCGCCTTGGTCCAGCGACCAAACCGGTGTGTTCGGGAACAACGATCGGTGGCAGAAGTGGCTACGATTTGGGGGTTTGGGCTTGTGTAATTTTAGGGATTTGGGGACTATTTCGTAAAATTTTTAAAATTTTAGGATTTTTTGAAAAACAAAAAATTTTGGGTATTTTTCTTTAAAAATTTTAAAAAATAAATTTAATATGCCACATGTCAAGCATTGATTGGTTAAAAAAATTTTAACACCAATTAACGGTTAGGCACCTAAAATTATAACTTTTAAAATTTTAGACACTTATTTTTACAAAAAAAAATATTTTAGGCATCTAAAGTTCAAAAAAAGACATACTTTAGGCACCTATTTTTCATTTAAGTTTTTTTTATATTTCTTATAACTTTATTGTAATTTTTGATCAGTTTTGCAGGAAAATTACACGAGTTTAACCAAAAATTAAACTCTTTTACTTTGGGGTCGAGGATTTAATGGAGGAAAGACCTTTTCTCACGTGGTCATGGTCTGTTAAACAGTGTCTAAAAGAGTAAAATGTTAAACCAGACAAGGGTTTGAGTGGTTACGAGGCGAAAAAGCAGCGTGACAAGTATGGTTTGAATGAGCTTGCCAAAGAGAAAGGGAAGCCCTTATGGCGGCTCGTGTTAGAACAATTCGACGACATGCTGGTAAAGATCCTTCTAGTTGCAGCTTTTATATTTTTCATTCTAGCCTATATGCATGGTAGTGAATCCGAGGAATCTGAAAGTGAGAGATTAAAGAAGAGATGAAGAATCGGCTAATGTGCAAAATAGAAACTCCGTAACCCTTTAATAAAATATGTTATCATCTCATATTATATAAAAGGAGTTAGCTCAGTAGATGAGGCTTTTGCTAATTATTTTATTTGCTTTATCTGATTATGTCCAATCAGACGGTGACTCGTGTCACCATCTGGTTGGTTGATTAAATAAATAAATTTTTTAAAAAGATAAACTACGTGTGTTGTCATTTAATTGGTTAATTAATTTTATTTAATTAAATTAAATTTAGGACCAAATTGATATAATAGGTAAATAATATTGACTAAATGCGTAAATATACAAATTTTCGTTAACTGTCATGTCACCCCTCCGTTAGTTTTTTAACAACGTTAGTCAAAATAGTACCAATTTAAAAGTTTGATGGTCTGATTGACGAGTTGCCTAGTTCGGTGGTCAAAATAAGTACGTCCAAATAGTTCGGTGGTCAAAATAAGTGCCTAAAGTATACATTTTTTGAATTTTAGGTGCCTAAAATATTTTTTTTTTGAAAAAATAGGTGCCTAAAGTTTTAACCGTTATAATTTTAGGTGTATGGTAGTTAACTACAATTGAAAAAGTGTTAAACAATAAAAATTAGACACGTGTCATTTTTAGTTTATAATTTTTAATTAATTTTTTATTTTTAATAATTTAAGTTTTTTCAAAAAAAATCTTGAAATTCTAAAAATTTATAAAATAGTCCCCAAATCCCTAAATCTTAAATCCTCAAATCCTCACACTGTTGTCGTCGTCGGCTGCTGTCGCTGACCCAACCCTTTCGGTCACCGGATCCAACCGGCCATTTCCCCCAACGCGTTGTCGTCAAAAATCGATGAATGGTGTACCAACTGAATATTGAACGTTGATATGAAATAATAGTTCGATCAGCATACCGTTCGCCGATTTTCGGTGACAGTGCGTTTGGGGCAATGGACGGCTAGGTTCGGCGACTGAAAGGGTGGGGTTGGAGATGGAGGTCGGCGGCGACAGCAGTGAGAATTTGGGAATTTGGGGTTTTGTGATTTTTAGGGATTTAGGGACTGATTTGAATATTTTTGAGAATTTTGAATCTTTTAGAAAATTAAATTTTAAAGTTTTTTTTTCAAAAACAATTAAAAATTAATATTCTTGCTATGTGTTGCGTTTTAAATGGTCGGACACCTAAAATTATAACGGTTGAAACTTTAGGCACCTATTTTTACAAAAAAATACTCTATGCACCTAAAATTCAAAAGAAGTATACTTTGAGCACTTAGCTTATATTTTTAATTAATTTTTTTGTTTTTAATAATTTAAGTTTTTTTAAAAATATCTTGAAATTCTAAAAATTTCTAAAATAGTCCCCAAATCCTTACATCGTTGTCGCCGCCGCCTACTGTCGCTGACCCAACCCTTTTAGTCACCGGACTCAACCGAACATTTACCTCAACGCGCCGTCGTAAAAAATCGGTGAATGGTGTACCAATTGAATATTGAACATTGATATGAAATAATCGTTCGATTGGCATACCGTTCGCTTATTTTCGGTGACAGTGCGTTGGGGGCAATGGACGGTTAGGTTCGGCGACCGAAAGGGTGGGGATGGAGATGGAGGCCGGCGACGACAGTAGTGAGAATTTGGGAATTCGGGGTTTTGTTATTTTTAGGGATTTAAAGACTGATTTGAATATTTTTGAGAATTTTGGATTTTTTAAAATAATAAATTTTAAAGTTTTTTTCCAAAGACAATTAAAAAAATAATATTCTTGCTATGTGTTGCGTTTTAAATGGCCGAACACCTAAAATTATAACGGTTGAAACTTTAGGCACCTATTTTTACAAAAAATACTTTATCCACTTAAAATTTAAAAGAAGTATACTTTGAACACTTATTTTTCATTTAATTTTTTTTAAATAGCACCTGCTGTGTGGACCAATATCCTCTACCCTCAAATTGGGTCCACCAATAGTTTTATGTGAACATTTTTTTATTTGTTTCAACTTTAAAAAATTAAACATTTAATTTTAATTTTAACTTATAAATTTTAAACTTCAAAAACTAAATCATAAATCCTAATTCAAAATTTTAAATCTTTTAATGCTGAAGAATAAATATAGAACCAAAAAGAGGTAGATGATATTTATTATTTTATGATACGTGTTGGAAACTTCGTTAAACAAAATTTTTAGGATGATTTAAGGATTGATTTGAACATTTTTGAGAATTTTGTATTTTTTTAAAAAAATTAAATTTTAAAGTTTTTTTTTCCAAAAACAATTAAAAAATAATATTCTTGCTATGTGTCGCCTTTTGAATGGGTAACACTTTTTTAAATGGCTAGACGCCTAAAATTATAACGGTTGAAATTTTATGCACATATTTTTACATAAAATTCAAAACGGACACTTATTTTTTATTTAAGCATTTTTCTTAAAATAACACATGCTATGTGGACCAATATCCTCTGCCCTCAATTGGGTCCACCAATAGTTTTATGTGAACAATTGTTTTATTCTATATATATTTCAACGTTAAAAATTAAACATTTAATTTTAATTTTTAAATTTTAAATTCTAAATTTTAAAAATTAAATCTTATTCTTTTAATGTTGGAGAATAAATATAGGACCAAAAAGAGGTAGAGGATATTTATTCTTTTATGATATGTGTTGGAAACTCCGTTAAACAATTTTTTTAGGATAAATTATATTAGTAGTCCTCTGATTATAAATTATTTTGTTAGGTCTTCGGTTATGAAAAGTTATAAAATGAACACCAACTAAAAAAAGTAAGAATTAGTCTAGTATCATTAGAAATTTAATCAGATGATGCGATAAAGTTCGTTTATTAATTGGAAAAAATCCTAAGAAAAAAAAAAGTCTGTAACTGTGAGATGGTCTAAGCGAAACCTAATCTTAAGACTAGAAATCAGTTATAAGCATCCAATAATGCAGGTATTTCAGGAATTCTGTTATCGCAAATTTCTAACCGCGAGAATGGCAACCTCTTGAGTTGGTCATATGCCACGAACAAGTATCGCATTTTAACCATCCTCCCCGATTTCTACACCACAAATCTCACCATAACAATGTCGAAATTCGATCCATACCGGCACCTCAGTATACTCCCCAACCCCGACGGCACCATCACTCGCTGCACCGACTTCCCTTGCACCGAGCCCAACCCCGATATAGTTCCGGGTATCCCCACCGTTTCCAAAGATGTCACCATCAACGCCGAAACAAAGGTCTGGGCACGCATTTTCCTCCCCAATAAACTGCCATCCAACGACAACACCGTCGTACGACTGCCCATCCTTTTCTACTTCCACGGTGGGGGATTCATCCTATTCAGTGTTTCCAACCTCTCAACTCATCAACCTTGCTCTACCATTGCCAGTGAAATACCTGCAATTGTCGTCGCGGTCGAACATTGTCTCGCCCCCGAGCACAGGCTTCCGGCACCGTACGAAGACGCCATTGACTCGATCCTATGGGTAAAGAAACAGGTTTCGAACCCCGACGGAGAAAGATGGCTGAGAGATTATGGAGATTTCACAAGATGTTACCTTGGTGGGCGTGGCAGTGGTGGCAACATAGCGTTTCATGCTGCTTTAAAAGCTATGGATCATGATATAAAGCCTTTGAATATAAATGGTGTTTTTTTAAACCAACCGATGTTTGGTGGGATACAAAGGATGCCATCCGAGTTAAAATATGCGACGGATCAGTTGATACCGTTGCCCGTACTTGACCTGTTGTGGGTGTTAGCTTTGCCTAGGGCAGCGAACCGCGACCACCGATACTGTAATCCGATGCAGGACGAAGTGTACATGAGTAAGGCCAGTTCGTTAGGACGGTGTCTGGTGATATCGTTCGACATGGATCCGATGTTCGATAGGGTGCAAGAATTCGTGCGAAAATTGGTGGATCAAAGGGTTAAAATCGATGCACGTTTCGATATTACTGGGTTTCATAACATTGATCTGGTGGATCAACAAAGAGCGCAGGCCATTTTAAATATTCTTAAGGAATTCATCATTTGAAAGTTGTTCTTTACATGCGTTAAGATTGCATCTATTTACTTGGTCATACATACGTTAATGGTTGAAGTGCTTCATTTTTAAGTCAGATTATCCTGCTGTTGATCATGATAAATCAGTGGATTAAGGCTCTTTTCCCCCTTGAGTGTGTGTGTTTATGTATATAAATGAAAGGTTTGCTCCAATGATCAATGGATCATTTTCAGTTCATTCTTCTTTAATTTTTGCTCTATTATATTTTTTTGCTTTCTTAATCTTTACTTCAATTCTGCTACAGTGCTTTTACTCACCAATAATGGATCTGACAAGTTGATACCAAAGTCTATTTTCTATAGAGAGGAATGATTCAGATATCTGAAAGAAATTTTAAAATTTATCATTTTTTAACCGAATGTTCATAGTTACTTATTTAAATACTTCGATTATTGACATATGCCAAATTTTGCTGTCTGCATTGGGATTTGGGTTGTTTTGGAGGAAGATTTTGGAGATTCATCGTATTGGGTTGTGGCTCATACTATTATTTATTTGGGCTCGCTGGTACAATTAATTGGGTGGTGGTTCACGATATAAGGTTGAATCTGGTTCTCGAATAACCATATTATTGTTGCAACTTTATATATAATAGTTTATTTAATACATATAAATAAAACTAAATATAAACTAGGATTGTCTTTATTCGTAAAATATAATAAATGATCCTTTTGTAATTGTCTAAGGACGTACACCATTTTCATGTTGTTCGAAGCTGGTTAAGTTGTCCTAGGAATAGCACAAACATGAAGGCCTCCTTTCATATGAAGAGTAAATGTTTTTGTATAAGTCGCATCTTGTGCATTATCGGCTAACTTGAACTGAAAGTAGCGAATTAGAGAAGTTGATACTATCTTCATTTGTCTATATGCTAATTCTTTACCTAAACAAATCCGAGGAAGGAAGAACTCTAACATGAAACCATATGAATTTGAAAGACGATTCGGGTTGAAAAACTCCGTCCTTAAGCCACTTTCGGGTCGAAATTCCTCAGCATCTTCTCCCCAAATGTAAGGCATTATACCCATGGCGTAGGACAGGTAGTAAACCTGGTCTCCTCAGCAGTTGTATCTTTCCGGATTCTTTTCACTCTCCACTAAGAATCTTGAAAGTATATCTTGTTTCACATTCTGACAAACACCCAAAAAAATCACCTACGTTAGAAAAAAACTAAAAATGTTATGTTATTACATAACTCAAGACTTCAGGATTCTGGTTCATTACCAGCAGTTTCTTCTTGGTGCTTATAATATTGTCTAATATTGTAGATAAACTTATCAATAACTTTGATGTTCTTCTTCAAGGAAGCTTCGGACCCGATGTTAAGAAACCTTTTCAGCTTCCAAAGAGGATAAAAAAACGTAAATTCAGCAACTCATTGGCATCGTCAAAAGCCTTGGTAAAGTTTGTCCCTTCTTCATTATTCGACCAGTCCAAGCAATTTAAATCTATTCCAAACCCAACTTTAAATATCGAATCCATGGCGCTTTTCATGAACAAATCCTGCAGAAACAACAAAGAGAACTACTTCTTATACATGACAACAACACATACTATATAGAATCTGACCTCGTATGGGATTTATCACATGGAGATCAATAACTTGACCCGACATGGCAAGCTTTGAGACAACTCTAGTGTTGTAATATTTGCCGATTGTAATTCTTGTGTTGATGAACGGATAAGTTGAGAAACCAATGGTTCACAAAAAAAAGGATAAAATGATTTATATTTAATACATTATCAATTTAACCTAAACACCATAGAATTTCAGCTTGTTAGTTGTGGAAGTTGCATTGAAACTGGGTTTTATTATGCTTTAGGGTTGTGCCCTCTATCTAGATTGAACGGAAATTCTGTCCTTTACTATACCCCTATATATTCCCAACATTATAAATATTAAATTTAAGATTTATGATTAAAGTTTAGGGTTAGAGTTTAGAGTTAGGTCGTAGAGCGTAGGGTTTAGCAAGATTTTAAGTTATGGGCGAATCTATAAAATTCTAGGGGGTGGACTTATAAAATTTTAGGGGGTGAAAATATATTTTTAATAGAAAATACATAGAAAATTTCTAAAAAGTTTCTAAATTATTTATGAATTTCAAAATTTTAGGGGGCGCGACTGTCCCCTCTAGCCCCTCTCTAAGTTCATCCTTGGAGTTTAAGATTTAAGGTTTAATTTTTTAGTATTGAGACATATACCGAAAAAGAACAAAAGATTTTTATTCATCTAAATTCAAGTAGTATCAAGTGCAATCAGAAAGCTTCACTTATAATTTTAATATTTTTTTATATTTTTGTATTAATTCTTTTTTACGCACTTTTAAAATTTTATAAGTTTATACTCTAAATTGTTAATATTTTTATACTCTCTAATTCTTTTTTTTTTAAATATAGCCACTGAATTTTTATTATAACCATAGAATATATTACAATTACAACGCATCCAGGAAGGAAAATAATGATATTAGTCTATCTAAAATTTCTTACAACCCAAAAAATAAAGAAAAGTGAAAAACTTCAATGAAGATAAGCATACCATTAAAATTCAGAAGCTTCCTGAATCTCCTTGTCTCTATCCAATAGAGACACATAACGGATGAAAGAGGAGTAGTGAGCGATCAAAACTATCAGGCAGAATGTTCTGCTACCTAGGAACGATTACATCGGCAAACAACCATCAACTGAGTGGAGATCTAACTTTGCATGGCCACTGACAAAATCATAATCAGAAACTAGCGCCGATTAAAATCACTGCGTGAGCAACAAACGACCGCTAGGGTATGCTGAATCATGCCACATAGACAGATGAAACAAACCACAAAACAAAGAAAAACATGTCACAAGAACAAAAAAAAAACGCATGTCATAAAGGTATAAATTCTGATTAAAAAAATAATAATAAACATCGGCGATCGACAACCAATATCTAAGTAATTGTCGGTTGTTGGGTAACGCAAAAAAATTTGAAAAAATTTGCAGGCGGGAAAAAAACTAGTTATACTCTCTAATTCTGACATTGAAGAGTTGAACTTTTCATATATAAATATATAATGCGGTTACTCCTAGGGAGAATTTGGCACTTAGAACTCGAAGTCGTAAGGTATTATGTCCAAGATGTAATCCCGATGTAGGGATGTTGGACCATATTCTCTTCCTTTGTTCATTTGCAAGTTTTGATTAGCTTTAATTACAAGACTAAAAGGGAGACTTTTGGGGCTTCTAGAAAATGGTGGACCGACAATCTGTGTTTTATCATGATTTTGGTTCTTAGGATTTTAAAGTTTTTTATCTGGTGCATTTGTTGGCAACACAAAGTTAGAATTAAGTATAAGGAAATGTCAAATTGTTAAATTTAAATATATAAAAATTTATTAAATATTTAAATAAAATTTAATAGATAATATTTATCTAACATTTAAATTTATAAGAACATAATTTACATTAAACCAAAACATTGGAGACACGACCCTTTAATTTCATCCAAATAGACAATCAAGAGTGGTGTCGAATATGAGAAGCGGTCAAATTATTGTACTTTAAAAATACAATAATTTATTAAATGTTTAAATCTAAAATTTGGTGGAAGACCTATTTATTTAATATTTTTTTAAAAAAATAGATGAAGCCTTGTTAAAAATCTCATTCATAACCGACTCTAGACCAAAGTTAAGCAACGAAAAACGAAGGAAAAAAGAGAGTGCTCAAATAATTTTATTAATAAGTAACTAATCCAAAGTCCACCTTATAAATTACAACATCATTCCTCATGAACGAAACTAATCGTGCAGCTAAAAGCATACAAATACAAAATAAAAAGACACTAAAAAATAAAAGCAGAGACAGCTCCTTTAAGATTTAGAACGACAACAACATCATTAGCGAGAACCATCATGACCTAAGAACAGCAAAACTGAAGTACACAACAGAACATTTGAAATGCTTAATTGACAACGGTACACAACTGGGATGGATGACAAAGCAAGGCTAGTTGTTAAAGGTTACAAGCAAAAGTATGTGATCAACTATGATATAGTCCTTGTACTCGTTGTTCGAATTAAAATTATTCAATTAATTATTTTTTAACAACTCAAATGAAATGAAAAGTACATTAATTTAATGTGAAATCGGCATTTCTTAATAGTTTCTTAAAAGATAAAGTTTATATTGACTAACACATTATATACAAAGTTAAAGCACAAAAAAATAAATGTCCAAGGTTGAGAAAGACACCATAGGAGTCCAAACGAGCACCTTATGCATGATATAGCTGCACTGACAAGTATTTTTAAGAACGTGATTTGTTTGATGTCTTCATAAACATGCACTCTATGTCAAAATGAACGGCCGTAGATGTTTTTGATAATTTATTTTCTGTGAATGGTTTTATTTTTACATATGCTAATTTTAATATAATTAAAAATTTAAGAAGCACATAAGACATAATTTTGAGGTGATAGATGTGAGTCTAGTGTTTTATTATTTGTGCATAAAAATTAAATAATTAGAGAATGATATATTCATCTCAGAAGAAGGTTATACAAAAGAAGTGTTGAAAAAGTTTAATATGCTTCATTATATGTTGATACTCCGATAAAATGTTAAGGGAAGTTGTCAAAGTTTGGTGATAAAAGTAAAGAAAATTTAACTCTTTTCAAGTCTTATAGGAAGTTTGAGATATTTGACTTGTACTAGACCAACTATCTTATTTGCAATGGTGTAGTGAGTTGTTATACAAAAACTCCAACGTCAGCTCACATGAAGGTTGACAAAATGTTACAAAATTCAAGTAAGAATACTAAATATTAAATTTTAAAATAGGACATAGACCTCTACAATATTTTTTGTATAACTACTAATATCTGATTTATTAATTAATAAATTTAAATCAAATATTATAAAAATATATTATAAGATCAACCATTCCAACATAATGTAAAATGTCTAGTAATTCTATTTGAACAGATACCTACAAGGGTCTGAGTTGAGTTGAACAGATACCATCAGTAGCTATTTCAATTTAGATGTGGTAATCGGGTTATTCGGATCGAGTTCGGGCCGGATCATTTCGGGTCGGATTACTTTTCAGTTTGGGTTATTTTCGGTTTAGGTTTGATTCGGGTTGGACCGGGTCTGATTCGGATTTAATTCGGGTCTATATTATTTTGTATTGGGTATTGGGTCAGGTTAATATCAGATCGGTTGATTTTTGGGTCGGGTCAATATTGGATCGATCGACTTTTTGAGTCGGGTCTATATCAGATCGGTTGAATTTTTGGATCATGTCAATATCGAATCAGTTGCTTTTCGGGTTGGGTCAGTATCGAATTGGTCGGCTTTCGATTTGAGTCAATATATAAAGATGATATTTTAAAAGGAGAAAAAGATATTAAACTATTACTAAAGGTTGTTGTTAATTAGTAATATAATACAAAATGAGAATAAAACATACATATTTGAAAAAAATTAAATTCGGGTTGCTTTCGGTTCGAGTTTATTTTCGGTTCAGGTTACTTTTGGTTATTTTTGTTTCGGGTTTCTTTCGGTTCTGGTTGCTTTCAATTTGAGTTGTTTTCGGTTTCGATTCGGGTTGATTTTCGGTTTAACTAAATTTGGGTTGATTTTGGTTCAGATTCGAGTCAAGTTTAGACCATCATGTTCTAGTCTATATCGAGTCTCAGATCGGGTAAATCGGTTCGAGTATCGGCTCAAATTTACCGGGTCTATTTCAATTGGTCCAACCAGGCTTCAAATTGGTTAAAATAAGATTGGGCCAGCATAGCATACTCCGCTGGCTCGATTACAGAAAGGCAAGAGAGAAACGACGTCGCATCAATGCTAAAAAGCCTAAAATGCCCATCTTCTTTCTCCTTACAGTTTATTCTCGGAATTGAAGGTTCCCGGAGAATCTTCAAAACAACGCAACTGGTTCTTCTTTTTATCTTTCTCACCCTCTCGCTCTCGTAAATTTGCTTCCGGAAAATTCCTTATTAATTGAAAACGATATGATTTTTTCCTCTGCCAATTAATCTCAGTGATGAATTTTATACCTCGGAATATTCCCTTATTTTATCATAAATGGTTAGCCTTATTACCCGCCATCTTTAATATATCTTGATTTCTTTCTTCGAGGATTGATCGATTTCTTCTTCTTTTTTTCTATTTTTTTCGTAGATATGAGTTTCATCAAAGACATAATCGACTCTCTAAGCTCAATCATCTCAACCGATAGCTCGTCGCATGAATCAACGCAAAACCCTAGTTCATCCACGTGTCAAAACATGGAGGGAATAGCTGGAAATGAACGCACCGCGTATAAACTCAAAGGATACTTCGATTTGGCCAAAGGAGAGATCGACAAAGCTGTTCGAGCGGAAGAATGGGGTTTAGTAGACGATGCCGTGGTTCACTATAAAAACGCACAGAGAATTCTGGTCGAGGCTAGCTCAACTCCCACACCTTCATATATCAGCTCTAGGTATTTGATAAAATTTGCTTTGCGTTTTGCTTTTGATTTATTGAAATGGATTCCGGTTTTGATTCCTCTATTTTTTGTGGCAGTGAATTAGAAAAGGTGAAATCATATAGGGAAAAGATATCGAAATGGCAGGGGCAAGTATCTGAGAGACTACAGGTTTTAAGCCGCCGAACAGGTCTTAATATTTTGCATTTTAATTCATTTTAGAATAACTGAAAAGCTTATACCAATTTCATTTTTTTTAACTTCTTATTTCAGGAAGCACATCCGTGAACAAGGTATGGCTTTCTCATCGAAATACTTGAACGTATGTTCTTTAAATGTAAACTTAACTATGTTCATTGGATGGGAACTGAGTTAATCTACATTGTTATTCTTCCATTTTGAAATTTGAAATTTGAAATTTATGCGGTTGTTAGTTTCTTGATTATTGTTTTACAGTTTTCCCAATTTTTTATTATATAATATTATAAAATATTTGCAGAACACCTTAACTCGTGCACAAACTGCTGCAGTTTCACCAAGAACATCAAATTCTAGGAGAGATGTCTTACAAAAGTCTCCACGTAATCCGATGGTGAGAAATCCGATTGATAGAGTTGGAAGCTCAAAATCTGCACAAGAACCTGCTAATGGGTATGAGTCAAAGTTGGTTGAAATGATTAATACAGCGATCGTTGATAGGAGCCCTGCTGTTAAATGGGATGATGTTGGTAAGATACTTGACATGTTTTTCCCTTGTCGGATTTGCTTGCTAATGCTTGCCTTTTCGTTCCCTTGCTTGCATTGTAGTTATGAACTTCTCTTATTGTTTGCAGCTGGCCTTGAAAAGGCTAAGCAAGCATTAATGGAAATGGTTATTCTGCCAACTAGAAGGCGAGACTTGTTTACTGGACTTAGAAGGCCAGCTAGAGGTTGAATCTTACTAGATTATCACATTCGTGAAGATAAGTTTTCAGTGCTTAAGGAATTTGTTAATGAACATTACTGCCCGCACTTTGGTTTCTAGGTTTACTTCTTTTTGGTCCACCTGGTAATGGGAAGACCATGCTTGCCAAAGCTGTTGCATCTGAATCACAAGCAACATTCTTTAATGTTTCTGCATCCTCTCTAACGTCTAAATGGGTTTGTCTCTGTCCTTGCTATTGTATTATTTTCTTACTTCTAGAAAAAGTAAAGTATTTAATATGTTATTCAATTTTCTTTCCTTGCCCCCTATGGTGCTCTTGATTATGGTCTTTATAATCAATCAGGTAGGAGAGGGTGAAAAGCTTGTCCGGACACTCTTCATGGTTGCAATATCCAAACAGCCATCTGTTATTTTCATGGATGAAGTATACCATTCTCTCCCATCACTCAATGGATTTAGTTTTCTATCCCTTGAACTATTTTCTATTAATATGTTTTGGAACTGCTTCAAGATTGCACTTTTTGTCGCTTTGTTGTTCCTTGTATGTTCAGTTACTGCCCCTCAAATTGCCGAGCAGTGCTAAGAGTTACTTGGTTTAAGATTAATTGGTTAATTCTACTAGGTTGGATTTATTGTTGGTGGCTTGAATATTTTTTTATTGCTTTTGAGCATTTGTGTGGTAATAAGTCCAGCATAGCGTTCTGCATATCTTGCATTTAATATGCTGACCAAAAGATGAACTTGATGGATTTGGTGTCATGCTCAAATAAAACAAGTTTTAAAATGAAACATGGTGTAAACAGGAAAGTAAAACATAATATATCAAAGAGATGACAAAATCCTTCGGGATCATACGCATAAACTTTAATGTGATTATGTTTTGTTAAGTGATTGGTGTGCATTATTGGCAGTATTCCATTCCAATCTGGTTGGCTCTAGCCTCTAGGTTATACTAAAAAAAACAATTATTGTCTGTTTAGATACAATATTGATTCTGATCATTAGTCAGTTTCAGTATTTCCAACTCATTCTATATCTATTTTGGTGTTAACGGAAGTGAAATTTTATTATGCTACATCCAATTACATTTTGAGTGTATCAATCAACTGTCATCCTTTTGATAAAAAAAAACTGTCATCCTTTGCATCAATATTATCTCTGTTCTCACACTACCATTCCACTATTTTATATTTATTTGGGTTGACTCCTCAGATTTTGCTGATGGTAGCCAGTTAAATATTGTGTATGCCTAATCATTGCTGACAGTTTATTTCATTCGTTTTTTTTATCTTTACAGATTGATAGTGTTATGTCAACCAGGTTGGCTAATGAAAATGATGCTAGCAGACGGTTGAAGTCAGAGTTTTTAATCCAGTTCGATGGAGTGACATCCAATCCTAATGATTTAGTAATTGTCATTGGTAAGTATTCACTTCTTTACTTTCTGACACTTAGATAAAATTATTGAAGAATGGTTGGACATATTTGTTATCCAGAACTTGTAACGTGACGTGATGTTAATACTGCTTTTATGTGTGTCATCCAAATCTTCCCTGATTACATATGTATTTGAATTTCCATACTTGATCATATATGCTTGCTTGTTCACATGTTTATGCAGGTGCCACTAATAAGCCTCAGGAATTGGATGATGCTGTTCTTAGAAGATTGGTTAGTATGAACTTGCTGCAATCTGATTTTCCCAGCCATTCAGATGATATCTGATATGATCCCATCATAGAAATAGCTTTTGATTGACTCATATTCTATTGTGAATCAATGGACCAGGTTAAGAGGATATATGTACCTCTTCCAGATGAAAATGTTAGAAGACTTCTTCTAAAACACAAACTCAAGGGTCAAGAATTTTCCCTACCTGGTAAGAGATGCTCTTGTTCCGTAATTTGAATGAATTCATATCTTTATTTCTATGAGCTCAAAAATGCATGTTTATATGCATTTAACCAAAGTGATCGTCTATATCCTTTTTAACTGCTCAACCATGGCCCTTATATGACAATTCAATTTCCATTATCTGTGATAGGTCGGGACCTAGAACGACTTGTGAGGGAAACAGAAGGTAAAAGATAATTCTCCATGTTACTCTTTTGGGCAAAGTGCTTCATGGATGGCAGTAGTTTATCTTTATGACTTATTTGATTAATAAGACTGCAGCCACTACTAAGGCATCTTATCTTCTCTCTTTGGCTTGGTCTAAGTCATGGTTTCTATGTTGCAGCCAATGTACTTACAGTGCACTTAGCCAGCACTGCAGTAGTGTTCGAAAACAGTAGTATTTCATAATGTAAGAACTTATCCTTTGCCTTCTTTCTGTGAATAGGATATTCTGGAAGTGATCTGCAAGCATTATGTGAAGAAGCAGCTATGATGCCGATTAGAGAGCTTGGTTCAAATATTCTTACTGTCAAGGCAAATCAGGTATTTCCAGGAATAAATTAGCTTTTTTTTGTCAATATATGCATAAGAAAAAAGCAGATATGTAGATCTTGCAACACCTTTCAAGTTAGATTTTGTAGTTTTATGGTGGATTTAGTGGTTTGTGGCCTTTTGGAATCATTTTTAAAAAGAATAAAATGTTGGAAAGGTTTAGGGTGTACTTGGCTGAGTGGAAAAGTGAAAGGATGGAAAGAGAGTGGAAAGATAGTAATAAATTTTGAGTATCCTCGGTATGGGGAAGTCGGAGGAAAGAAAATAGGAACGATGACCATTTTCCATCCTAATGTATGAAAACAAATCATTCCAATTCGAATGATGAGAGGGAGGAATATTATATAGACTCTTCCTAACACCTCGATAATGGTCCTGCACAATCATTTTAAGCCATATAAGCATTTTTTTCCACATTACTGAAACTACTCCCACAATCCATAATCTCCCTTGTTAGAGATACCATTCTTCCAAACCCACAATATCCCCTAATCCTTCAATCTCCATATTTCCCCCCACCCCATTCTTTGATTCCCATGTCGCCGAGCATTTTCATTTTTTTTATAAACCCATCAACTTGGATTGTTTTAGTTAAAATGATGATCATCATTCATCAGCTCAACATTGATATTTTAAAAAACAAAAAACAGATGATCTATTTAATCCAAATAATGACAAAACTCAAGACCCCTTTTGGTTGTTCTTTTTACTGCAATGGGCAGTGAACAAATCATTTGAATTAACCTGGGATTCAGATTCAAAAATTTCAGTCATGAACATCGCATGGATCTGGATTTCGAATTATATTTCTCACGTTAGATCATGTGTTTGGTTAATCTGCTTTACTCTCGACATTGACTAGCAGCTAGCATAAAGCTGTAGCTGTTACTCACTGATTACAGATGATTTGACATTTTAAAGCTGACTAATAATTCCAATTGCAGGTGAGACCTCTAAGATATGAAGACTTTCAGAAGGCAATATCTGTTATTAGGCCCAGTTTAAACAAAAGCAAGTGGGAAGAACTTGAAGAGTGGAATCAGGAGTTTGGCTCTAATTGAAATATTTTTACCGCTTGGCAGTAATACTCATATTTAGCATTATTACCTGTCTGTTGAAAGAACAGCTTACTCAAAGGATCAAAAGCAACTCGTAGCACTGCCGCCATCGCCAAACCAGTCGGGCGATTATAAAGAAGCCAAAGTCCTAACGCTGGTCAAGGATGTATTTTTTGGGGGTAATGACTCTTTGACGATGCGTCGTATGAAGTGTTGTTTGATGTTGTATTTTTACTGAAAAACCATATGATTGTGATGGGTAGTTTAACAATCTTCTTTTCTACGATTCAAGGGCTATATTATAAATAAACACTTAAGAAAATGTTGGTTTCAGAGTTTCTTTGGGCTTTGACTGAAACAAACTACAGATATTTGGACTGTGGTGTTCGCTAAATCCTGAATCGTTTGCTACCAACTGCGAACTGGCCGCATAAGCCAGTTAGAGATTTATATGTTGGTATCTCTTTCCCCTCAAAAAAAAATTATTAGATGAATTTAGTTTATCATGTCATTTAAGATCTATCTATTTATTTTATAAAGCATGTCAATAAAAAGTGTATTGTTATTTAGAAGTTAAAATTAGATGAATAAACTTTATTAACTATGACCACAAATGAGTGGTGAGTCGAGTTCTAATAATTTTTTTTAGACACGTGTAATTAACATCAGGGTGTATCCTTTATGGAATTAGTGGGGACACTCCTTCCTTGATTTTGGAAAATTAGAATTTTCCCCTTAAAAAATTTAATTTAATCCTCTCAAGATTTTTAAAAATTTATATTAAAATTTTAAATATTTTTAATTAAATTCACTCTCAAAGTTTTGTTAAATCTCTCAAAGGACAAAATGAAAATATGTATAGCTTAAGGAATAGAAAATCTCTATTTTTATGATGTCCTTATCTATGCCCAACACTAAAAATTAGGGTTTAAAAATTACGGTTTAAAGTGTAGGATTTAGTTTTTAGGATTTAATATTAGAGTGTACGATTTCATTTTTATGTGTTATGACATAAATAAGAGCACCGAAAAGGGCAAAAATTTTCTTTTCATAGATTAAGTGCATACAACCTTTTAAGCCTGCTTATAATAATGTCATTGTTTCTGGTCTAATTATGCCTCAAGTCCATCTAGTTTGAAAATTTGAAATTTAGTCGGCCAGCTTTTAGTGTTGAGAATTTAATTCCTCTTCTTATCTCACTTAAAATTCGACTAATGCCTCAAGTCCACTCTTTACTTTTTTTTTCCAGAAGATATAATTTTCGTCTCTTAGGAAACCTCTCAAATTTCATATTTAATTAAGCAACAATATTTCAGTAAATTTCTGTTGTAGGAAACCTAAGTAAATTGTTTTAGTACAAAAACTAAAATGCATAAGAATAACCAATTCAATGGAGTAAGTTTAGAGATATGACCCATAACTAAACTATCGAGTCACCTTGATTTATGAAAATATCATCATGATGTAAAATCAGGCCAGCAAAATCCAACTTTTGATTGAAGAATAGAATGACCCTAAATGTTGTTTATCCGATATGGAAAATGGTTGCCTCGGAAAGGGTTTTCATTTTTGGCAGAGCAGCGCAGGTGTAACCCTCTAGCCTCTACCCAATGCTTATCTCTGATTCCATAATGAACCCTAGCAACTCAGACAAATTTGCTGCTACTTGTTCATCTGTAAGATACTATACTGAAAAAAGCTACTCTTATTAAACTCTACTGAAAATAACCTACCAGGGATGATCCATGTTCAAGCCAAAGCCAGATCAGATGATCAACATTTTCTAGATCAACTATCTTATAAAAGAATATGAAAGTTGTTAATAAGGGGGACGACCTGTAGGCTCAGCTGGAAATTGGACTGAATTTACAAGATTTTGTGGCAACCCTTGAGCAATGGGGATCATGCACTAGTTGTTGCTCCTTCTGTTGACCGCCAATGCTTCTTTTGCGGTGGCGGTGACCCTGCGGATCCGATTCCAGCAATCTGCTCCGCTGCTTGTTCCTCTTCCTCCAAGGAAGCCTTTCATACGCTGCATTGCCAAAAGAAACCATCGTAATAAACACCGGACCCGAAGCAAAAAGTGGACCCACCACAGTACCACCGGCTACGTGACCTTGACGGCCGGCTAAATATATCGTCAAACCCGATGCAGCTGCTGGTGCTAGATGATGTAAAAACGACCCAGAGAGTGATAAAATTTGGAATCTTCCATAAAAAGTGACCACCGCACCAGGAGGTCCAGGTTGCCCCAAGGTTACATTTGATACCGATCCTTTCCCACTCAAAATGCAAACTCCTCTTTGTATACGCCTTGAAAAAGTCGAAACACTCTCCATAATATCACAGCCGTTGGCGATTTCCATAACATGGGATTGGAGAGCGTTTGCGCTATCACGGGTCATGATGATCGGTGGCTTAGGCTTGTTATTGGATCCCGCAGGTCTGCCTAGTTTCCTTGTGATTTTACCTTCGGTTCCAGGGACTGGGGTTAGTTCTTTGATTTCACCACCGGCTCCAGGGACGGGGGTTAGTTCTTTGATTTCACCGTCGGTTCCAGGGACTGGGGTTAGTTCTTTTCTTTCACCCGTGTCGGTTGTCGAGGTGGTGGCTGTTTCTTGTCGATCTCGTTTCAGGCCACGGTTGGGCTCATCTTCGGAGTCCATTTCTTTTCTTCCCTTCCAAGTTCAAACTTAATCAACAAATATAACGCATACAAAGAACCAACAGAGTTCTGATGGAGAAAGATTAAAGAAAGATGATAAGAACCCTAATCTTGTATCCTTGTTGGATATTTTTGGTGGAATGGAAATGAATATGATCTGCAAGTTTCACCGAGAGAAGGGCTTTGAGCCATCTGCCACCAAATTTTCAGCTGAATCAACTCATCTTTCTTAACGTCGTCTATACGCTCTTCATGTGAGTTGAGATAGTTTGTGTTTCTTAGGTGGTTTTTGGGAGTGATAATCCGTTTCTTCTAAAAAAAGATAAGTTGTTGGCTGGGGTTTTGGGATTAAATGGGGAAGACAAGGCTAGGGGTCGGGGGTATCAAAATAGAGAAAACAAAGAGCGGAGAGCTGGTTTATAGGTTAGGACTCTTTTGGTTGGAGCACTGGATTTGATTTATTGGGTTTATTAGTCAAATTTGAATTGAATATAGTAAAAGACGAGTTATTGTCACATATTTACACAAATTTTAATTGGTAGTGTTAAGTTGATAAATATTTTGAAGAGATATAAATTTTTTTTATCTTTGTTAGGGGTAGACAAAACTCGATTCGGCTCGAAAAAATTAAATTATTTGAATCGATTCGACGTGAAAAAACTTAAATCGTCTTAACTCGGCTTGTAATTTTATAAATTTGACTTAACTCGAAAAAATTCAATTAAAGTTTGAGTTATAAAATGGAAATTCGAATAACTCAAATTTTATAAATTTGACTTAACTCAAAAAAATTCAATTAAAGTTTAAGTTATAAAATGGAAATATATATGCATTGTATATGGTTATAAAAAGCTGTTTAAATTGAAATTAATTAGTACTATAATATTATATATATTTATAATTAAATTTAAACAGAAACTCGAACAACTCAACATGACTTGACTCAAATTTCATAAACCCGACTCGACATCGTTTTATCGAGCGGTCAACGCCCCTTCCGAGCTCTTTAGTCATTTCCTAGCCTAGGTACTAAATCTTCTTGACTCATGCCATGGTTTATTGATATGAATTATTTGGGGATTAGTAAAGCGAAGAAATTTGGATTAAACTTGTATCGGCCGCGATTTGCTGTTCTACCGTCAAATTCTAAGAGAATGACTTGATTGTTTGATGAAATACGAAGAAATCATATCAAATATATGATGCCCTAGCTTTATTAAATAAAAAACAGAATAAAGTTATAAAAACTTAGTAGACTAATTTTATTACCTGATATTTTTAAAAATAATTAAAGTGTACAAATTAATTATTAAAAAATAAAATATGATCAAATAATAAAAGGGTGAAAACTCAATCAAACAATTCGAAAATAATTAATAAATACAACAAACACTATTGTAATCGACAAAGATAAGCATGTTTAACACTAACATAATAATGTATATAATAATGATGACACATCGACAATTTGATTTTACTAAAATTCAATCCCGATCTATCTTTGGTGACTGAGAGCTTATATTAATATGGGAGAACAAACCCAAGAGTCCAAATTAAAGGCATGTCAACAATTTAACCAACCAAACACCGATTGAAGAGACGACGTCAAATTTAACTTTAAAAATAAAAGAACAGTTATTATAAAAGCAAAGGAAACGTGCTACAGAAACAAAGAAAACCTGCTACAAAGAAAAATACCCACTATTTCATTGGAAAGGCGAAAGACTTATTAGCCAAAATAATACAAAATACTCCTATACATAAACAAAGAGTTAAAAACATGATAAAAGAGAAAGAAGAAGATGCAGGAAAACAACAAAAATCATGATAAATTGTGTGTGGGAGTTACTTGACTAAAGGACATCGATATCGGTGGTGGATTTACAAATTTAAGAATTGAGGTTTAAAATAATTTTTTCTCTAATAAGTATGCAGATTTTTATATTTTTTCAATAAACAAGCTAAATTAATTTTTTAATAAAAAAAATAACAATAAATTAATTTCCCCCCAAAATGAGAGTACAAATGCTCCCTTTCATGATCATTGACATCCGCCACTGATCAACGTTACTCTCTTGATAAACAAATAAAAAAAATACTAGCAAAAGAATAAAAAAAATAATGGAACTTTCTTTTGGAAATTATAAGACTAGCGGTACAATCATCATGTAATATATGTAAAACCTCATCAGGAGGATTATGAAATAAAAGAGGATGAAAATTTTTTCGTGAAAATAATTTCGCCATTGCATCAACTAATCAATTACAATCGCTAGGGGCATGAGTAAATGAAACCGACCAATTGCGTTGAGACATAGCACAAATGTGTTGAAGTAGTGTAGAACACAATCCGGAATCCACAGAGCTCTGCAACATTCGAAGAGTATACAAGTTCACGAATGATTATTAAACTGTACCGAAATGATTATTATGGTCAATAAAATTTTAAAAATTATAAAATAGGTATTAAATTTTAGATTTTGTTATAAAATAGATATTAAATTATTAATTTAATGACGGGCTGATTGACAATTAAATCAATATTTTAGTTATTAGAAAATTGTCATTGAACTTTGTAAATGTTAAGGATGATAATAAAACTATTTAATTGTTACATAATGATAAATTTACTATTCAATTGTTATAAGATGACCGTTAAACTATTTAATTTTTTTTAAATGATTGGTTATTAGAAAAAACCCAATTTAATAAAATGTAATTATTAACGTGATGCACGAGTACAAAAGATTTGGCCTTTTCAGGTGTTATTTTAGCTCTTTCCTCTTTGAGCTTAAACCCTAACTCAAAAAAAATTAAAGAAATAAAATTGTTTACAAATCATTTATCATTTCTCGTATAATTGTTTACTGAATATTTTTTTTATAAAATATTTTTGTTCACACATTTTACGTGTGACAACCTAGTGTATATAAAAGATTTCAGCAAAACTATCCTTGTAAACATGGGCCACTGATGAACCCAATAAATTCTAATCAACCTCTAAAGCTGTTTTCCATAACCTTTTACTTTTGAAATACTGGGTTTTGATTATGGCCCAAGGTTTATATATGGATTGGCATCACCTTGCGTAAGCCGGCTGCAACTTTAGTTAGACAGATGGAAAAATATATTAGACTTAGAATTCGACTAGTAATTTCAATAGAAAAAAAATGATGATATTTAATTTATGAGATCTAGATTCGAATAACTTTACTTATAAGGTGTGGGAGCATTATAAAATGTTAAAAGATATTAACAAATACTACATTGTAATTAGAGGTGGATATTTGATCGAGACGAGTCAAAAAATTTTAAGTTAATCGAGTTGACGAGTCATATTTTATAACTCAAACTTTATTTGAAATGTTTTCGAATTGAGTCGAGTTTATAAAATTCGAGTCGGGTTGTTCGAGTTTCTGTTCAAATTCAATTGTAAACATTTATAACGTTATGGTAATAAATAATTTCAATTTAAACGATTTTTTATAATTATATACAATACACATATATGTTTTCTTTATATGTGATATATATAATATGTAAGACATAATTGAAATACTCGACTCGAACTTAAAAATTAATTCATTAATTACTAAAATATTTAAGTTATTCGAATTTTTATTTTATAAATAAATTTTATTTCAAATTTTTTAAATTAAATTTATAAAATTACGAGTTAAATATTTTCGTATTAAATTTAAGACATAAAAAAAAAAAGACTAAATAGTAAAAGGGAAGTACCAGTCATAGTTTGCTTAGTTCAGCGTCTCATGCACGCAGCAGAAAAGCGGCGAGCGGCGCGGCACTACTGTTTCACAACCACTGTATCCCTCTTCTCTTTGTCAAACTAAAATAAAATAACTGAACGGCGCGGCCAACGTCATTCTATTCTCACCACACTCTTTCCTCTTCCTTTAAGAGAAGAAACGGTGAGAAGGGAAGGGAGAAGAGCTGTTTTGGAATGCCACGTGTCGTGTGGTCTCATTCAATTGAGGGCATGATCTTTCGTGCCACTCAGCGCGACTGCGAAGCTCTTGACTGATTGATTTTCCTCCGTTTGTCCTTTGGCCGTCTCTGGTTTTCAGCTCTGTTGACCATCACACTTTTTTCTATTACTTTCGGAAATGATAAAACATGAACCAAAATTTTATAGTATTGAATAATCAATTTGGACCGACTTACATTTCATATGACTAAAATAATTATATTCCGTACTTTGCATTTAGTAACCGAGTAACTTTAAAGCATTTTCTAAAATAAATTAATATATTATTTTTTATTAAATAAAAAAGTAATATATTTTAAAAATAAATATCGAGATTTAAATTCATATAAAATAAGATAATATGAGTATATTTAATCATTATACTAATTAATAGATCTCTTAATATATCATTTTATGACATTGTTTATCATATTGAATATAATAATTAACTTCATTCATCATCTTTAAATATATTATTATAAATAATAGTCTTTCTAATATTTCAATGTATTTTACTTTGAATTTTGCAGAGTTTGTTCTTGGTAATCTTAAAACACAACTCCTGGTTAATGATAATAGGCTTCTAAATCTGGAAATAACGTCATGTGTATGTTTTTTTTTTTTGACAATAAAGGAGAAAATTAATCATTCAAAGGAAAGAAAAGCACATCCAAAACAAATAACGGAAAAAGCCAAACAAGGCATGGTAAAACCACCAACTACAAAGGGAGAAAAACAGCTGACAGAGACAAACGAAAGCAAAATCAACAGAAGGAAAACATAACATGAATCCAATCAAACCGGTCGACACTCGAACAGGCTTTCTTTCTCGATCGAGAAAAAATCTTGTCACCAGAAATGTTGTAAGAGCTAAAACTGGAACTAAAGAAGACCAAAAGGGACGAGTCACCAAACATTGTAAACCTTATATCCCTAAAGGCAAACGAAACAAAGATGGAGCAACAACATTTAACAATTCAAACAAGCAACTAGGGGTCAAACTTGACAAAGTCCACATTGAGGGAACTGTGGATGAAACAAAAAGAAAGAAAAAAAGGATGAGATGTGCCGAAAGAAGAAACGGACGGACACGCTGATAACCAGTCCAAACCGTAAAAACCCTCTGATCCCCTAACTGACTATAGAACGTTCTTGCTTTCAAAAATTCTATGGCTTCAGAGAAAAATCGATCGACGACTGAAGGGCTAGCCTTCAACGAACGGCGATCGAAAAGTCTAGTCAAAAGTCAAGGGCTAGAAAGACAAAATTGCTCCACTATTGGGCACGAGGGAGGGAAGAGAGTGATCGGAAGAGACAGGGCTATTACCGACGACGTCGAAGCCATCAGAGCTGCAACACCTCAAAAAGATAAAATGAAAAAGAAAGTTTTAAAACCGGAGAAGCTTGTTACAGAGCTTTTTGCGTGAGGAAGGAGAAAACAAGTTTTGGGTCTGTTGAATAATAATCCATTTACATTAACATAGTTAAAGAATTTTACATTTTCTCTTCTATTAGGTCAAAATGAAATCTATTTTTAAGATTAAAGTATTATATTAATCGTGATCAATGATTTAATTTTGATCTAAGATAAAATAATACTTTTATATTAGTGTAGGTGAATCATTCACACAGAGATTCACCACCATGCTTGCTCATAAATCAAAGTTCTAACTATTACCGATATTATTTTTCAGTCCAACATGGACATGCATAATTAAAAATTCGTCGACATACAAATAAAGTTGGTTTAAGTGGTAAATAGTTTAGTATCGCTTAAGTAAATTTTAGATTCGAGGTCTTGTATATGCATATAATATCAATTGAGAGACTCACACACTACAGTCATGTGTGCAATACGGATGGGTTATGAATTATGATTAGTCAGAACAATGCCTTAAGAAATTGAGAGAACAAAAAAAAAATTATTTACATACTTTTAGGAAAATAGTTAAAAAATCATGGGTTTGAATTGATTTTCTAATTGAAAAATTATTAGTAAATGGGATAATTATCTTGATAACTAAAATTTTAGTTTTTATAGGACAAATTTTGAAGTTCGGTTTTTTAAGAAAATTCTAAAAAAAACACCTTGAAAGTTTTTTTTTTTACATTTTTAAGGTTGCAATCGTCAATACTATGAGTATATTTGTATGAGTATAACTAAAAAGCCTCTAGATAGAATCTACACGTGGTGTAACTTAAAGTTACAGATGAAAACTAAATAAAAATCGTCTGCTCTTAATTATATTTTTTTTCTATGTTTCACACTAAAAATTAAGTTTAGAGTTTAAGCTTTAGGGTTAAGGTCAATGATTAGGATATTTGAAAATGTGGGTAGGATGTAGGGTTTAAGGTTTAAAGTTTAAAATTTAAAGTTAAGCTTCAAATTTTATTTTTTTTATATTTTTTAATGTTAAACATAAGAATAGGCATACCTAGGGGCATATAATTTTTGTTCTGAAAAGTAACTTATGGTATTTATATATGGTAGAACTCAAACTTGTACACTCAATATCACAAGACCTAAACCTTACCAAATAGTCAATACCTCATTGGTGGATAAATAATTTTTTTAATAATTATTATTTAAGAGAAGAGGAAAAAATTGCTTATATTTGATCTAAAATTTATAATAAAAAAAGAAAAAATGTATCAACTGAGAACTTTTAACCACTTGCTCTAAAAGTTGTTGACAGATAATTTTTTTTAAATAACCAATTTTAATGTTAATAATGATAGGATGACCAACTATGTCAATCACAATTTCAATGGAGTCAACGTAGTCTAATTATGCCTTATTTTATGTCTCTCAATATGTGAATCTTTTTCTCATGGCAGTCAATCGGGTAATTTTATTGTGCGACAATTAAAAAACAACAAGAATACAACATAAATGATTGCAACAAAAAAAAGTTGTTAAAACATATAATATGTTAAATTAAGCGTAAATAAAATATTACACATTTTTATAATGTTTCCGATTATAATTCATCCGTATTTTTAATTTTAAATTATTTTTTTTAGAATTCCCGTAGTTAATATGGTTAGATTAGAAAAGGCTTAAATGAAAAATAAGTGCCTAAAGTATATATTTTTTAAATTTTAGGTGTTTAAAGTATTTTTTTTAAAAATAGGCGGCTAAAGTTTCAAAAGTTATAATTTTAGGTTCCCAGCTGTTAACTACTGTTAAAAAATCGTTAACCAATACAAAAATGACACGTGTCATTTTTAATTTCTTTAAATTATTTTTTAATAATTTAAAATTTTACAAAAAATATTGAAATTCTAAAACTTTCTAAAATAGTCCCTAAATCTCTAAATCCTAAATTCCTAAATCCTCACCGCTACCGCCGCCGAACTCTGTTGTCGGCCCCACCCTTTCGGTCGTCGAACCCAGTCGACTATTTCCCCTCACTCATTGTCACCGAAAATTGGCGAACGGTGTGCCAGTCGAACATTGAACTTTGAACGTGAAATAACCATTCGATTGGCACACCGTTCGCCAGTTTTCGATGACGGCGAATTGGGGGAAATGGCCGGCTGGGTCTGCCAATCGAACGAGTGTAGTCGGCGACGGCAGCTGGCGGTGACAACGGTGAGGATTTCAATATTTAGGGATTTAGGGACTAATTTGAATATTTTTGTAAATTTTGGGATTTTAAAAAAATAAATTTGTAAAAAAAAGTTTAAAAATAATTAAAAAAATTAATATTCATGTCATGTGCTACATTTTAAATGGATAATAATTTTTTAACAGTCAAATATTTAAAGTTATAACTTCTAAATTTTTAAACACCAACTTTAAAAAAATACTTTAAATATCTAAAATTTAAAAATATACACTTTCAACATTTATTTTTTATTTAAGACATTAGAAAATGCTGAAACATAAGGTGATCCCCCAGAGGAGAGGTGATTGGTGATTAGATAAGATAAGATGTTTATCCCACGTGTCGGCTACTCACCGCATAATATATATGTTTGCTTCACGCAAGCACCTAGCTGCTGCTCCATTTCTGCCTTCGTACTTTACCCTGGGTTGTGATCCTAAATCAATTCACATAATACATGATTACCTCTTATAATAGTATTTTTAGAATATAATATCATTTATGAGAACATCAAATTAATTTGTTTACTTTAGTTTTATAAAGTTAAGACAAGAAAATATAAGATTATCTCGTAACCGATAAGTGTTAGGAATAATAACAAGGAAAATTATATTCTTAAAGGAGTGAATTTAGGTTCAAATTTTAAAAATTATATTGTTGAAATAAAGAGCCACAAATCTTGAACATGAGCCATAAAATGAACATAAAATATAAAAAAATCTTTTACTCTTGTAATTAATTTGCAGTGAGTTGATATGCTTTAATTGGGTAGTAATCGACTTGTAAATTTTTCATATTTCTCTTCAATAATTAGGATATGGTATAGTTGTTTCGGTGTATAAAGTAATAGGATGTTGTCTTACTGGTAAGAAATATGTATTGTAAGTCTATTTAAAAAAAAGAAATACAAATTTTAATTATCCAAAGAAGTACTGTGAAGCTAAATGTGGCTAATATATATTAATTAAAGTTTGATTCCACATTATTATATCTTTGATGGGAAATAAATCGCAAGGTGAGATAAAGTAAGATCATACGTACATTAATTAGAATCTTTCATCTCTATTGAATATCAATTATTGCACATAATTACTCCTACATATTAAGTCCAAATATTCATAGTCTTGCATCTTTTGATTAAATTAACAAATACATGGCAATAAATATTAAAAAACGTGTCATCCATTCATTTTTACATATGATATAAATTATGCAAGTAAATTAATACATTAACAAATGTAAACTATGTTTAAGAATTTCTGAAATCAAAGGAAACAATTGAAAATATTATATATATATATATATTTAATATTAATATTGTATAAATTATTCACAGGGAATTATGCGATAATATCTACTCTAATATTTATTAAAAAATTTAATTAATTACTAAAATATATGAATGTATGTATGTATATCAAAGGGAATCTATGTATGTAAAAGATGGAACTCCCAGTCTTTTCTTTATGCATATTTTTGAGCTTTCAACATTTCTCAACTCTCAAAGAAGATCCATATATATCCCTATTTGTTCATCTTCTACTTCTGAAAAACATAGATAATATCTGCAA
This sequence comes from Hibiscus mutabilis, assembly GCA_019671005.1. NCBI lineage: Eukaryota > Viridiplantae > Streptophyta > Magnoliopsida > Malvales > Malvaceae > Hibiscus > Hibiscus mutabilis. The sequence continues at coordinate 24,382 of JAGYYJ010002082.1, read as the reverse complement.
GAAAGCGAGAGATTAGAGGTCAACCCTAATCTGAGAGAGATGGAGAGGATGATGAGTGCAGCAAATAACGGACGCGCTGGGCCTTGCGGTGCCTGCAAATTCCTTCGGCGAAAGTGCGTGAAAGGCTGCATATTTGCACCCTATTTTAGCTCGGACCAAGGCACGGCTCACTTTGCGGCGGTGCACAAGGTTTTCGGCGCCAGCAATGCCTCCAAGATGCTGCAGGGAATACCGGCTCACAAGCGCCTCGATGCGGTGGTTACACTTTGTTATGAGGCTTTGGCTAGGGTTCGAGACCCCGTTTACGGTAGTGTCGGCCATATCTTTACCCTCCAACAACAGGTCAGTCCAGCAATTCCTTTATTCCTTTCCTTTGTCTAATTACCTCTGGGCAGAATTGATAAGTTCATTAGAGATGTTAAAAAATCTTTCTTCATTCAGCTTTAGATCCTAGGGTTTTGTAGTTTCTCTTCCTTTTTTTTTTCTCCTTTTGAGTTCCGAGTTTCATTGAATCATAGAAAAAAAGGGGCTAAAACTAAGGATTTCCGGTGTTCATGCAAACGCGTATCTTGGATTTTGTGTAGCCCATTCGGTAAAACTTAGACAACTGAATAGAATAAGAATATTATATACATATATTATTGTAGAAGCAAGCAATGACAACGTTATACCTAATGAGCATGTAAAAAAATTGTTCATCATTCAATGATAGTACTTGGTAAGGTCAAGGTAGTGGTTTTTTCTTTTGCTGAGCCTGAAACTATAGTTTTTCTTTTCCAACAAAAGTCCTACTATTAACTACGGTCGAGAGAGAGTCAGCGGCTGTCAAGTAGCGGTGAATGGCTACGTGGTCTGGTTGCTTGCCGGGGGCAGCAAGCAAGTATACAAAGTCGAGAAATTTTCAAATGATCTGGGTTTGACTTTGTTACCACTTTGGCTTACCATTTTTAAATTTTAATTTTATTTTTAAACTATAAAATGGAGTAATATTGAGTAGCGTCTACGAAGTAACTACAAGGTTTGTTTTTCCTTAGCTTGAAATTTATGGCTGTTTCTTCTTGCATTAAGGTCTATGGGTCCTACCATGTGTAGCTTCGTTCATGGTAAACTTCCTTCACCAATTGTCTCTTGTATAAATATATATATATAAAGAATACAGTAACTTATGATAGGGTAAAAGATTATAGATAATGATACTCAGGCTACAGTCTTCTTGTTGAATCTTTATTTTTAAGAGTAGTTGAATGAGAAAAATTGAGCTAATTCTTGATTTCTCCAAAGAGATGTAATCTTTATTAATAGTTCTGTTATTTCATAACTTGACCATGTAATTAATAATTTATTTCATTGCGTCATATAATAAGGTTCATTTGGACCCGGTTGTTTGCTGACAAACATTTATTTAGTATCGCATTATGTTAATGTTACCTTCAAACCGGATTCTCCGCTCTACTGTCGGCAGCCTTGTTCTCTTTCCATGTATATGTGCAACTCGTGGTATTGGATTAATAAAGACGGTTCTAATTTTATTCAAATCCAATAATTGTACGTAGGTAGTAAATTTACAAGCTGAGTTAGCTCACGTTCACGGCCATATTTCTACGCTGCAACGTGTCCCTCTAGCACCGCAATCTCAAGCTCTTTGCCCTTCGCCAACGCCCCATTTCCTTTACGCATCAGAAATTAGTTCAGATTTGGATCCCCCACAACCATGTCCACAATACACTTCCATGGAGCTCTCGGATTTCCCAATTCCTTCTGTTCAAGAAATGGAAAAGCAAGAAGAGCTTCAAGCGTTGGCTCGGGAGTCTGTCGGCGTTCAATTCCGGACTTCCACTTATACCTAGCAGGAGCTTCTTGTCCTTGGTATCAGCATAACATTTTCATTTATGTCGTCCCAGACGAGAACTTTTGCTCTAGTATCTAATGAAATCGTACCCCTTTTTTTCTACCAATTATACTATGATTCCAATCCAATGCCGGCTCCTGTTTTAGAGCATTTTGTGACGTGTTCATATGCTCAGGAATGTTACCTACTTTAACAAGTTCTCTCAAGTCGTGCATACATTTTTCATGTCATAAGATACGGCCAAGCAATCTTCGGGGGTATGCAACATATGAGTACGCCCTTGAATTTACAGTGTCCAAAATCTCCAACTTTTCGGAAAATGGAAACTAGATTCTTTGATCCAATCATGACTAAAATTGCAGTTTACCACTATGAAAGTAGAGAGGGCAACCAAAATAGTGTGGGAATAAGTAATTAAGACTAACTCCAAAGATGCAATAAAATTTCCATTCCATACAGGATGGATCCTGCAGCAGAGATTGACATTTCTCTTTCACATTTGAGGCTTCACTTTTATATGGGAATAAGGTGCAATTATCTCCTGAAAATCAACATACGCAAACATGGCCACAAGGGGAAGAAACTACCTGTCAAAATTTTCTTTTCCACCCATCTGATAAAAAATCGTCTGAAATTGCATGGGTTTTATCAGCATCTTCTGCTTGTCTAAATCTCACCAAAAAAAAAACTATCAGGGGCATACCATCTGGCTCCACGTAGATCAAATCTTCCAAACTCCTAGTTAGTTGAATTGAATATGATAATACTAATAAACAAGCCAATGATCAATTTGTTAAACACCAAGTCCAAAAGAACATGCATATACACAAGAACGGAGCCAGAATTAGTCAATCGATGGGGCAAAGTCACCTAACTTCAAGGTTAATAGGAACCTAATAAGTATTTAATCCAAAAGTTGGGAGGGGCAATGCTTAATTTGACAAGTATTCAAACTAACAGGGACTAAAATTGCCATTAAAAAACAATTTGCAGGGGGGGGGGGGGCTCCCATTCCATTAGTAGCTCTGTCCCTGCATATACATACGTACACATAATTAAATATATAAAGATATAAAAGTTGCTAAGTACTACACCTGTTTCAGGTGATGCTTGCCACAACAGGGTGAAGGAGAAACGATGACATCAATGACTCAAGATATTGACTGCAAATAAAATACATTAAAGGAAGGGTTAATATTTGATGCAAACGGTGGAGCCAGATGATACCACATCAATAGAAATAAAGTTAAATGAAATTAATTATGGTTCATTCAAAAGCTTCATCTCCTAACTGAAAGCCTAACTAAATACTATATCTTTTTATTGTCAACAACTTTAAGCTTCCCATACTTTCTACACAGGAGCAAAATTAGAACTGAAATCAATGTTTAAGCTTTATGTGACCAATCTTTCTTCCTTTCCTTATATTTAGCTTATTTTAAGCACTTACGAATAAAGCATCATATCTACCAAGGCAATTCACCCACTTTGCAACCACACAGATTAAAAGATAAAAATTTCTGGTAAATTTAAATTGTTTCCGTGCACGAAACAATTAAGGACACGTGCAACAGTGGACACCTTTGGCATATAACCAAATGTTCATATCCGTGAAAGCTCAATTTAGCCGGAACATAACAACAATACATAAAGTAGGTAACCTACAATAACTTGCAACAAAATGTCTACACAAAGAAAGAAAGAAAATGTGCAATACACATTGAGACTCAGTACCTATGTTTGAGAGCCCTGTAAACAAGGATAAAATTCAACCAGAACAGACAAGTATTTTTCAAAATTAGGGTTGGCAACATGTATTGACAGCAATGCAAACTGCAAACCCACCAATTATAAACTGTCATTGTGACTCATTATATATATTATTTTGATACTTTCAGTCCAAAAATTTCTTTTATTAAGCATTCAACCATATGTCAAGATAGGTAATCATTCTTGCATGTAAAAGTTTAGCATTGGAGAAGTATTATTGTATTATTCAAAAGACACAACAAGATACACAATTACAAATTTAACTATAAACTCACTATATAAGCAGGTCAAATCCTGGTTTAATTCCTCTCATACTAAGGGATCAGTCGCAAAGCCCTTGATCTTGTTACAAGAAACAGTAAGAGTATATTATGAGAAGCAACCACCAATCGTTATGAGTTGCAAAATCCTGGCTTAATTCCTCTCATACTCAGGAGAGAACGGGGAGGGGTTACCAGACAGTAAATGATAATTCATCAAAAGAGACGCAATCCTGAATATACCATGAAACCCATGCAGAAGGTAGAGACATTGGGATGCAAGTAAGTGTTGAACATTTTAAAATTCAGACACCAGGAAGCAACTTAACATGGTAAGAAATTGAGAAACAAAAAGCATTAAAAAAGATTTATTGCAAATCCTACACTGACTCATTGAGTAAAACCATGCATCGGAGGACAACCTAAAAAGAAGCCAGAACTTTCCTCCAAAATTCATAATTGAAAATTAAAAAGGATTTATTTGGATCCCTACAGACTCATAACTCATTTGAGTACAATGATGTAGCAGAGGACGACCTGAAAAAGTAGCCATAACTTTCCTCAAAAAATTATATTTGAAAATTAAAAACAGAAAAGCTATAATTAATCATTTAAACAAAGGGATTTGAGGACTGCCTTTGAGGAGAGTAAGAATACCGGAGTTATGATACTAATACACTATCAGGTTGGACTAATCAACTATTAGGTTGATCATATCAATGTGAAGTCAACCAGAACTGCAAAAATAGAGTCAGACAACAGTAAATCAATGTAAAGAAGAAAGCTTAATAGTGATAAGCAATAAATACACAGAGAAAAGAACAAGGTAATACCTACTGGCTTAGTTGAATAAGATTCCTTGATTAAACTTCATCTCAAGCTCTCCAAGCAAAGGTGCAGCAAAAAAGAACGATAAAATGCATGATGCACCTAGAAAAGACACAAAGGCATGGAGGATAAAAAGGAACATACAGATTAAGAATCCCCTAGAAACCATCCAGAAAATTTGACCAATAATACACGGGGAGTCATTACAACCACTAGCTTGATCAAAAAAACTAGCATGAGGGATGGTATGGAAGGAATATAAAGGCACATTCATGTCATAATGAGAGCCAGACAAGAAAGATTGGACAAATAGTACAAGTATATACATAAAGAAACCAAAACAAAGGGAGAGAAAACAGTCACCGGTGCCCATTGAAGAACCCAGATACAAATCACACACGTCAACATGGTTAACAAATAGTAATAAATAAGGTATGCAGATTAGCCCAATTGGCTATACTTTACAGAAACCACACACAATAAAGACACCTAAAGCATGTGATAATAATCTCCAATTTTCAGTATACATAAATCTACAATCCAGTTCCAGCGGGTAGAAGGGGCAATATATATTCATGATCATGTTAGAGTGGATTAAACCTGGCTCTTCAGGGTTCTACACAATCTCCCCATGTTGAAATCCATTGTCACCACAATCTGTACTGGAATCTAAACCACATGGAGAATCATGCCATTTAGGATTTTCATGGTAGAAACTATCGACCTGAATGCCAACAAGACCTACATCTGTCACTATACCATCATCATGTCTCATGGAATTGGCTAGGTTAGTATCCTCGCAGCCAAGAATGCTCGTCTCATCAAAATCACTACATTTCAACCACTTATCTGCCTTACAAGGCTCATTTATCAGATTCTTCCCACTCCTACAATCTGCCCTCATTTGGTCCCAAGGAACAACATCACCAAGTGTCCTTCCAAAACTCTCTTCATCATCTTCAATCAGTTCTGCATCCTTGCCATCCCCGCATAACCGATCACGGTGGAGATCACTCCAGTGTGCTATATCATTCTCCCCTACCAACATGTCATCTGAATGAGGCTTTTCAGAAAGCAATACAATTGACTTTGGGCTTCCTTCTCTTATACTTCTAACTTCACTCAAAACATCAAACAGCTCCCTAGATATCAAACCCAACAACAGATGAGGAATAGTGCCAATTCTCCCCTCTAACAACCCTGTAACATCCCGAATTTTTGCCTCAATTTAAAAAACTAATATTGAAATCCCTAAATTTAAAACTCTAAGAATTGAGAATTAAAAAAAAACCCTAATTAAATTTAAGAATTAATTGATTTTTAAATAAATTTAATGACTTTTTATAAAAAAATGATATTAATTATCTACTTTGTGAACCCTAAAAAAATAAGAACTTCCCTTGTAATTTACCCAAAGTTTTGTGTATTTAAAACCTAAGCCTTCCGTCTTTCTCACGCCACTGCAACAAATCCCTCTCAAAAATACTTGTCGTTCTTCACGCCAATCCAAGGTAACGTTTTGGTTCATAATTTTTTTATTTATTTAATTCGGTCAAATCCCGCTGAGTCTCTGGCACCGCTCAATTCAATTATATCTTCAGTTGATTTTAAGATCAACTATTCAAATTAGATAAGTATTCTTGTATCATTAAATTTCGTTAGATAAGTATATAAGAATAATTCCTTAATCATAGCGATAATGGTAATAGTGTTATCATAGGATTATTCTCATAGATACTAATATAGCTGGACCACGTACTTTTGATTATGAGAGACTCGTCATTCCATAGGTTGAGTTTGCTTCGGCTAAAGTGTGTTTTCTTCCGGTGCTATAAATAAATGATTTTATTTGTGTGTTTTACACTTGAGTGATTTTTTTATTGTGTTGTGATTTTAAATTATGTTTTTCGTGCATAATATTTTTAGTCTGTGAATAAAATTGAGATTTAAAATAAATGTGTTGTGAATCCCTGATTTATTACCGGACTGTGTTGAGACTGTAAAAAAAACTGTGACATCTTTTACTTTATTATCATGGGTTGTGATTGTACGGAGGAAGTTCAGTGGTTTTATACCACTTGTGTTGGTGACTATGTAGTAAGGGGTTTTGGGGAGCCTACTCTTTTTGGTGACTATCCAGTATGGGTGCACTGCATTGTGATTTTCATAAAATTGTGTTTATACAAGATTTGTGCTTTAAAATAATTTTGTGAAAATTGTGTGAAACTGAGTTTGTGATTGCTTGAACTTTAGAGACACACTTAGCCTTATAGCTTACTCTCCAATAGTTTTCTCTTACAGATATCTTGGACCCTAGGTGACTTGGTACCTGGAAGATCGCTTTGTTTTATCGATTTTTATTTTATCTTCAGTATGAACTATATTACTTTTAAGACTTGTTTATTATTATTATTGGGAAAACTTTGATGTATTTGGGAATTGAGGATATTTTCAGTATACATGCATAATTTTTATAATTAGATGTTTTATTTAAACTTTCAAACTATAATATTAGTGTTGAATTTTAATAACGTTTTGAGATAGTTTATTTTGAAATTTTAATCCTTTATATTATAAATTTTGAGATATTGTTTTAACGCTTGAATTTTGACGAATTATAAAGTATTTAATTATTTTACAGTTATTATGATTAATTATAAATAAAATTGGTTTCTTGAGGGTAAAGTTTTCAATGGTGACTTCCTAAATTCGGCTCTCTTTTTTTCTTGGCCGGGTTTAGGGGGTTACATTTAGTGATATCAGAGCTCAAGTTCAACCCTCAGACTGTGAAGCTCACATAAAATTTTTAAATCGAAAATGATTTTTGCATGCATATTAAATATTTTTGGGCAAAATGAGATTTTTTGATAAATATATTATTTCAAAAAATATATATATATTTTGAATAGAAGCTCCAAGTACCAATTCTAATTCTAGGATTATTTCCTTTTGTAGATTGATTACTATGCCATCTTTTATGTTGAAGAAAGAGGAATTTAGAACGAAGAATTTTAAGTTGTGTCAGTTAATTTTTGGGATTTATCGCTAAGTCTGGAAATTTCGAGGATAAATTTTTTTTAAGGGTGGGAGAGTTGTAACACCCCAAAATTTTGCCCCAATTTAAAAACCTAATTTTGAAATCCCTAAATTCAAAACCCTAAGAATTGGGAATTTAAAAAAAAAAGAAACCCTAATTAAGAAATTTGGGAATTAATTAAAATTTAAACAAATTTAATAACCTTTTTATAAAGAATTGATATTAGGTAACTACTTTGTAAACTCTAAAAAAATAAGGACTTACCTTGTAATTTACCCAAAGTTTTGTGTATTTAAAACCTAAGCCTTCTGTCTCTCTCTCACGCCACTGCAACAAATCCCTTTGAAAAATACTTGCCGTTCTTCACGCCAATCCAAGGTCACGTTTTGGTTCATAATTTTATTTATTTATTTAATTCGGTCAAACCCCATCAAGTCTCTGACACCGCTAAATTTAACTATGTCTTCAATTGATTTTAAGATTAATTATTCAAATCAGATAAGTATTTTTGTATCATTAAATTTTTTTAGATAAGTATATAAGAATAATTCATTTATCATAACGATAATAGTAATAATGTTATCGTAGGATTATTCTCATACGTACCAATACAGCTGGACCTCGTACTTTTGATTATGAGAGACTCGTCATTCCGTAGGTTGAGTTTGCTTCGGCTAAGTTGTATTTTCTTCCGGTGCTATAAATAAATGATTTTATTTGTGTGTTTTACACTTGAGTGATTTTTCTTTATTGTGTTGTGATTTTAAATTATGTTTTCCGTGCATAATATTTTTAGACTGTGAATAAAATTGAGATTTAAAATAAATGTGTTGTGAATCCCTGATTTATTACCGGACTGTGTTGAGACTGTTAAAAAACTGTGGCATCTTTTTACTGTGTTATCATGGGTTGATATTGTACGAATGAAGTTTAGTGGTTTTATACCATTTGTGTTGGTGACTATGTAGTGAAGGGTTCTAGGGAGCCTACTCTTTTTGGTGACTATGCAGTATGGGTGGATTGCATTGTGATTTTCATAAAACTGTGTTTATACAAGAATTGTGCTTTAAAATAATTTTGTGAAAATTGTGTGAAACTGAGTTTGTGATTGCTTGCACTTTAGAGACACATTGAGCTTTATAGCTTACTCCCCAATAGTTTTCTCTTACAGATATCTTGGACCCTAGGTGACTTGGTACTCGGAGGATCTCTTTGTTTTATCGATTTTTATTTTATCTTCAGTATGAACTATATTACTTTTAAGACTTATTTATTATTATTATTATTGGGGAAACTTTGTTGTATTTGGTAATTGAGGTTATTTTCAGTATACATGCATAATTTTTATAATCAGATATTTTATTTAAACTTTCAAACTATAATATTATTGTTTAATTTTAATAACGCTTTGAGATAGTTTATTTTGAAATTTTAATCCTTTCTATTATAAATTTTTAGATATTGTTTTAACGTTTGAATTTTGACGAATTATTAAGTATTTAATTATTTTACAATTATTATGATTAATTATAAATAAATTTGGTTTTTGAGGGTAAATTTTCAATGGCGACTTCCTAAATTCGACTTTTTTCTTCTTGGCCAGGTTTAGTGAGTTACAAACCCAATTTTAGACCTGGCAAACTTGACCCGAGAACCGAACCGATTTACCCGAACTGAGACCCGAAATTGACCTGAACACGATGACCAAAATTTGATCTGAAACCCGAAATAAACCGAGCTGAAACCTAATCGAAGTTCAGTTGAACCGATAATTGACCCGAACCGATTTTCAACCGAACCGAATAGACCCGAACCGATTTTCAACCGAACCGAATGGAACCAAACCGATTTCACCCGAACTGAAGGCAACCCGAAATTAAGAAATATATTAAAATAAATAAATAAAGATGAGATGTGAATTGTCGTACAACTTACTAAAAAGTCAAAAATACCTGCTATATAAAGTCATATATAGGGTGGAAAAACCTAACTCGGCCTAGAAACCCGTCTAAAATCGATCGATCTCTTATTAACCCGATATTGACCCGACCCAAAATCAATCGATCCAAAAATAACCGATCTGAAATCAACCGAACTGAAAGTCAACCGGCTCGACGTCCTGACCCGATACCCGAACTGAAATCACCAGACTCGAACTAAAACCCAACCAGACCCGAACCGAACTGAATTTAAACCGAATACAATTAGAACCAAAATGACCCGAACCGAATGACCCGTTTGCCACCTCTACCCAATTTCAGCTCTCAGCTCCTGCACTTGCTGCAAAACAGCTACCCGAAAGTCTCCTCCTTCCCAACAAATCCAAACCCCTCACTATCAAAATAATCACTTTCCCCAAAAACCACATCTTGATCCATCAAAAACCCTCCCTTATGCCCAACAACACGATGCATGATCCTTGCATTTCCGTCCAGAGGCCCTGGCTCATGGCCAGAATGTACCGCATACAACTTAAATACTGCCATCCCTTCTTCTTGATATACAAATGTCTTATCTTTCTCATTATAATTGGAAATTGGCACTATCGCCCTAATTCTAAATCCACACCCACATCTCTTTGATGCATATGGTTCCCTCTTCAAAATCCTCGACTTCTTAGATGCAGGCTCCCCAGCTCGATGACAAGCATAATCCTTAACCTCGGCCATAAAAGGTTTATACCTAATATATTTCTGCCTCATACAAAGCACAACCTTGTGCTTTGCAGCCAGTTGCTGCAACTTATGAGGCACCTCCTTTGCAGGCACGTCGAAAGACTCCGTGTACTCAAAACGTCGCTGTTTACTCTTGGAAGCAGAGCCAGAGGAAGCGTTGCATAAATGGCAAGCAGCAACACAAGCCCTGATGTAACTCGGGAATTCCATAGAACTTAGCACCTACAGTCCACACTTGCTTGATTCTCTCAATTGTTTCTTTAAGCCCTAAATGTTTTAAATCGGCGTCGCTGTGGAAATTCATAATGATTTCTTGCCATTGACTCGCATGGGAAACGAATTTATTAGAATTGTTTTTGAAGCAAAGGAATTCGTTGCCGGAACTGGGGTCCACGTGTGCGATGAGCTTGTCTTGGATCCGCTTCCAAGCGGTGTCCTCGTTGCGGTCCTTCCAAACGGCACGCCACGATTTGAGGACGGAGCGGGGCGTTGCGGTCCGGATCTCAGCTGGAGTGGCTAAACGCTGTTCAGTGATGCAGCGGGTCATGAGGGAATGGGAGTCGGCGTTAAAGGTGTAGAACTGAGAGGAAATGTGAGGCTCGGGACTAATGTGGCCCATGGGCTGATTCGTAGTTGTTACAGTGGCGGAGGAAGGAGGCGGGGGAGTAGTGGCGGTGGCGTCGTTATCTGAATCGGAAGCGCAGGGGGAGTCGGCGGAGGAAGAGGAGGATTTCGGGGAGTGAAAAGGGAGGGTCAGGTTGGGGATGGATGATCTGGGGAGGTGGTGGGTCAGGATCATTGTGGTGACGGAAGAGATCTGCTTCGGTTTTATGGGGATTCATATGGAGAAGATGAAGCTGACCAAAGACAAGGGCGCCGAGGGGAGTTTCCACCACTGTCTTTTTTGTATGTGCTTTGTTCAGCTTCTATCTGACATTTTCTCTCTCTCGCTCTCTCTAAACTTGTTGATGATTTTTTAGTTGGGTAAATTACCCCATAACCACTGAATTATGGTGTATGATTCAGACAGATGACTATACGTGTCTTTAATTATAATAGAACGACCTTGGTGGGGATTGAGCTTGGGTAATTTAGGGGAACTATCAATGCCTTTATCAATACACCAACTTATATGATATATATATATGCTAGGGAAAAATAATAAAAATGGTTGAAAGGAGAATCAAATAGGGTTGTAAACGAACTGAACGTTCAGCGAATCGTTCGTGAATCGTTTAGCGGGTAGATCGTTTATTTATTAAACGAACATACATGAACAATATTTTTTGTTCGTTTAATTAAATGAACGAACACAAACAAAGGGCTCGTTCGTTTATTTATGTTCGTGAACGTTCGGTAATCCGTTCTTTTATGTTCGTTTGTTTATGTTCATTTATGTTCGTTTAAATTTATTCGCATATGTCTAGGGGTGAGCATTAGATTGAATCGAGTCGAGTCAAAAAATTTTGAGTTATGCGAGTTGACATATGACTCGTTAAAAACTGTCTTCTTATCAGCTAGAGGTGTTCATTGTTCGATTAAACCGAACTAACCGACCGAACCAAAACAAAATTGGTTAATCTGTTAGATAATTTTAGGTTTCAGCTAATGATTACGAGTTTTTTTTAATTTCAATTATCGATTAATTCGGTTTAAAATCGGTTAATTAACGGAATTAATCGAAATAACCCAAAATATTAAATATTTAACATATTATATAAGTTATTTATGTTCGCTTGTATTCGTTATGTTCGTTTGTGTTCTATTATGTTCATTTGTGTTAGTTTATGTTCGATTATCATTTTAACGAACGAACATGAATGAACACGAACAAGAAATTTTGTGTTCGTTTATGTTCTTGTTCGTTCATTTGTTCGGTTAAAGTTAAACGAATGGACATGAACACACCCTCATTCATGTTCGTTCGGTTCGTTTACAGGCCTAACTCAAACATGAGTCACTTAGGATGTGTAAAAATGCACAAACCACTGAATTAATTCAAATAAATAAATTAAAAAGGAAACATTTTAGATATATTTAGAGTACATGTAAATCAATATTTAAAGCAATATTTTAGATGAATATCTTTCGCTTTTCCACCAAGACCACTTGTTGGGCTCATTTTAAATCTTGCATTAATTATATTTTAAGATATTTTTATTTTTATTTGAATTGGTTTAGAGGTTAATATTTTTTTCAACTCCCAAGTGAACTAGGATCGAGTCTCCTCTAAATCATTTTTACTTTTTTTTCCTACCATTTACTATGTTATATATATATATATAAAGGGTGTAATCCATATCACTAAAGACTAATTGGCGTAGTGGTAAAGGTATGGGGATTTCCCCTGGAGTACCTAGGTTTAATCCCTACTCAGACTGTTATATTCCCTTTTATTTTTCTTTAATCAGTTGGTGACACGTGTTATTATCCAATTAGACGATTAAAATTAATTTTTATATTAGAAATAGGACTAAATTGATTGTATATGTAAACATATAATATTAAATGTGTAAACATACAAATTTTCATTAACCGTCACGTCATCATTTCTATTAAAATTAACTGTCACTAGCTTGATTGAGAGCACTTTAATAGTTCGGTGGTCTGATTGACAAAATTTTTACTTTAGTGGCCAAAATAGGATCAACACAATAGTTCAGTGGTTGTGAGTGTAGTTTACCCTTTTAGTTAATGAGATTTCAAATTTATTTTTATTATCCATTGACTATGAAAAAAATACAAAATGGTCTTCCAACTTAAAAAGATAACAATTTGATCTGGTGTCATTAAAAATTTAATGGCTAGTGATATGATAATTAACAAAAACTAACATAATAACACATTTAGTCTTCTATATACATTTGGTTTTGTGTTTTTCAAACTAGATCGGAGGGTAGAGGGACGTCTACGAAAAAAATAACTAGCAAGGCGTTGATGCACAAGATTAAAATTGTTGGAGCACACGATCAATGAGCGAGGAGAAGCATCGAAGGGAATGGGTTGGTCGTACGAATGAAAGGAGTAGGACAAAAGGGTCACATGACAAAACAGAGACCAGATCGAGGGTTGTCGTAGCAAGGAGATGGTATCAGAGTGGAGGGTAAAATAAATGGTTAAATTGATAGAATGAATAAATATAAAAGACCAAATTTATTAAATATTTTTAAAATTTAAATTAAATTAATTGAATGTATAAATATAAAAGACTAAATGAAATTATGTCAATTTTTGTTAACTATCACCTCGTCAACCATTAAATTTTTACGGACACCAAACCAACATGTTATTTTTTAAGCCATGAGACCATTTTTTAATTTTTCATAGTGATGGGACTCAACAAAAGACGACCCATAATCTGAACTATTTATGTAGTTTTTTTTTTATCATAGGACTATTTATGTAGTTTGCCTTTCTTTTATTGTGTATTACATGTTATACAATAATAAGATTCATTTTGACTCGGCCTGTTGTTTTGCTGACACATTTATTTAGTATTACACTATGTTAATGTTACTTTCAAACCGGATTCTCCGTTCTACTGTCGGCAGCCTTGTTCTCTTTCGATGTATACGTAACTCGTATTATTGGGTAAATAAAGACGGCTCAAATTTTATGCAAATGATTGTACGTAGGTAGTAAATTTACAAGCCGAGCTGGCCTACATTTCTACGCTGCGTCGTGCCCCTCTAACACCGCAATCTCAAGCGCCTCCCCATTTACTTTACGCATCAGAAGCTGGTTCAGATTTGGATCCCCCACAACCACAACACACTTCCACGGAGCTCTGGAATTTCCCAATTCCTTTTATTCAAGAAATGGAAACCCAAGAGCTTCAAGCCTTGGCTCGGGCGTTTGTCTCCGTATATCTCCCCGGCGTTCAACATCTAGCTAGAACTTCTGATCCTTGGCATCAGCTTAGCCTTCTCATTTATGTCGTCCTAGACAAGCACTTTTGCTCTAGTATCTAATGTAATCGTACCTCTTTTATCTACCAATCATGCTATGATTGCAATCCAAAGCCGGCTCCTGTTTTATAGCATTTTGTGAGAGGTTCATATGCTCAGGAATGTTACCTAGTTTAACAAGTTCTTTCGTGCTTCCAATTTTCACATTATAAAATACTGCCAAGCAATCTTCAGGGGTATGCAACATACGAGCAGGACCTCAAATTTACGGTGTCCAAAATTTCAAGCTTTTTTGAAGTGGAAACTAGATTCTCTGCATCCAATCCTGACTAAAATTACAGTTTACCTCTATGAAAGGAAAGAATGCAACAGAAATAGTGTCGTAAGACGTAATCAAGTCAAGTCCAGAGATGCAATAATACCCATTCCATACAGGATGATGGATCCTGCAGCATAGATTGACCTTTCTCTTTCACATTCGACGCTTCACTTTTATATGGGAATACCGAATAAGGTGGAATTATCTCCTGAAAATCAACATACGCAAACATAGCCACAAGGGGAAGAAACTACCTGTCAGAATTTTCTTTTCTTCAATCCATCTGTTAAAAAATCGTCTGAAATTCCCTGGGTTTTATCAGCATCTTCTGCTTGTCTGAATCTCACAAAAAAAATAATATCAGGGGCATACCATCTATCTCCAAGTAGATCAAATCATCCAAACTCCTAGTTGGTTGAATTGAATATGATAATACTAATAAACAAGCCAGTGATCTATTTGTCAAATACCAAGTCCAAAAGGACAAGCATATATACACAATGACGGAGTCAGAATTAAACAATGAAAGAAACAAACTCGCCTAACTTCAAATTAATAGGGACCTAATAAGTATTTAATCCAAAATTTGGGGAGAAGCAAGACTTGATTTGACCGGTATTCAAACTAACAGGGACTAAAATTGGCATTAAACAAAAAAAAATTGGGGGGGGGGGGCAAGCACGGGTCTCTCCCATTCCCTAAATACCTGTCTCTGCATATACATACTTATACATATAATTAAGCATATAAAGGGATGAAAGTTGCTAAACACCTGTTTCAAGTGATGCTTACCACAACAGGGTGAATGAGAAAAACGATGACATCAATGCCTCAAGATATTGACTGCAAATAAAATACATTAAGAAAAGGGTTAATATTTGATGCAAACAGCATATAATTCTATGCACCATCTTTGAACCAAATGATACCACATCATTAGAAATAAAGTTAAATGAATTTAGTTTTTAAATTTTTTTGTTTATGGTTCATTCAAAAGCTTCATCGCCTAAGTGTAGGCCAAACTAAATACTATATCTTTGTAAGGCCAACAACTTTAGGCTTCCCAAACTTTCTACACAGGAGCATAATTAGAACTGAAACCAATGTTTAAGCTTTATGTGACCAATCTATCTTCCTTTCATTATATTTAGCTTATTTTAAGCAATAACGAATAAAGATCATATCTACAATAGGCAATTCACACACTTTGACAGCCACACAACTTAAAAGATATAATTTCTGGTAAATTTAAATCGTCTCCGTGCACGAAACAATTAAGGACACGTGCAACAGTGGATACCTTTGGCATATACCCAAATGTTCATATCCACAAAGGCTCAATTTAGCTGGAACATGACGACGATACAGAAAGTAGGTTACCTACACTAACTTACAACAAAATGTCTACAAATACAAAGAAAGAAAATGTGCGATACACATTCAGTACCTATGTTTGAGAACCCTGTAAACAAGGATAAATTTCAACCAGAACCGACAAGGCTTTTTCAAAATAGGGTCGGCAACCTATAATTAGTTTTTTTAAACAAAGGGATTTGAGGACTGACTTTGAGGAGAGTAAGAATACCGGAGATAAGATACTAATACACTAGCAGGTTCAGGTTGGACTAATCAACTATTAGGTTGATCATATCAATGTGAAGTCAACCAGAACTACAAAAATATAGCAGCACAACAGTAAATCAATGTAAAGAAAAAAGCTTAATAGAGATAAGCAATAAATACACAGAGAAAAGAACAAGGTAATACCTACTGGCTTAGTTGAATTAAGTTTCTTGATTGAACATCATCTCAAGCTCTCCAAGGAAAGTTGCAGCAAAAAAGAACGATTCAATGCATGATGCACCTAGAAACGACACAAAGGCAGGGAGGATAAAAAGGGACATACAGATTAAGAAGCCCCTAGAAACCATCCAGAAAATTTGACCAATAATACACAGGGAATCATTACAACCTCCATCTTGATCAGACCAACTATTATGAAGGGATCGTATGGAAGTGAATATAAAGGCACATTCATGTCATAATGAGAGCCAGACAAGAAAGATTGGACAAATAGTACAATTAGATACATAACGAAACCGAAACAAAGGGCAAGAAAACTGTCATCGGTGCACATTGAAGAACCCAGCTAAAAATCACATACGTCAACATGGTTAACAAATAGTAATAAATAAGGTATGTGCAGATTAGTCCAACTGGCTATGCTTTACAGAAACCACACACAACAAAGACACCTAAAGCATGTGATAATAAGCTCCAATTTTCAGTATACATAAATCTACAATCCAGTTCCAGCCGGGGAGAGGGACGAGGGGGACAATATATATTCATTATCATGTTAGAGTGGATTAAACCTGTCTTCAGGGTTCTACACAATCTCCCCATGTTGAAATCCGATGTCACCTCAATCTGTACTGGAATCTAAACCACATGGAGAATCATACCATTTAGTATTTTCATGGTAGAAATTATCAACCTGAATCCCAACAAGACCTACATCTGTCACTATACCATCATCATGTCTCACGGGCTTGGTTAGTTTAGTATCATCAAAGCCAAGAATGATCTTCTCATCAAAATCACTACATTTCAACCACTTATCTGCCTTACATGGCTCATTTATCAGATCCTTACCACTCCTACAATCTGCCCTCATTTGGTCCCAAGGAACATCACCAAGTGTCCTTCCAAAACTCTCTTCGTCATCTTCAATCAATTCTGCATCCTTGCCATCCCCGCATAGCCGATCATGGTGGTGATCACTCCAGTGTGCTAAATCATTCTCCCCTACCAAAATGTCATCTGAATGAGGCTTTTCAGAAAGCAATACAATTGACTTTAGACTTCCTTCTCCTATACTTCTAACTTTACTCATAACATCAAACAGCTCCCTAGATACCAAACCCAACAACTGATGAGGAATATTGTCAATTCTCCCCTCTAACAACCCAATTTCAGCTCTCAGCTCCTGCACCTGCTGCAAAACAGCTACCCGAAAGTCTCCTCCTTCCTTCCCAACCAATCCAAACCCCTCACTATCAATATACTCACTTGCCCCATAAGCCATATCTTGATCCATTAAAAACCCTCCCTTATGCCCAACAACACGATGCATGATCCTTGCATTTCCATCCAGAGGCCCTGGCTCATGGCCAGAATGCACCGCATACAACTTAAATACTGCCATCCCTTCTTCTTGATATACAAATGTCTTATCTTTCTCATTATAGTTGGAAATTGGCACTATGGCCCTAATTCTAAATCCACACCCACATCTCTTCGATGCATATGGTTCCCTCTTCAAAATCCTCGACTTCTTAGATGCAGGCTCCCCAGCTCGATGACAAGCATAATCCTTAACCTCGGCCATAAAAGGTTTATACCTAATATATTTCTGCCTGATACAAAGCACAACTTTGTGCTTTGCAGCCAGTTGCTGCAACTTATGGGGCACCTCCTTTGCAGGCACGTCAAAAGACTCTGTGTACTCAAAACGGCGCCGTTTACTCTTGGAAGCAGACCCGGAGGAAGCATTGCATACATGGCATGCAGCAACACAAACCCTAATGTAACTCTCAGGAATTCCATAGAACTTAGCACCTACAGTCCACACTTGCTTGATTCTCTCAATTGTTTCTTTAAGCCCTAAATGTTTTAAATCGGCGTCGCTGTGGAAATTCATAATGATTTCTTGCCATTGACTCACATGGGAAACGAATTGATTAGAATTGTTTTTGAAGCAAAGGAATTCGTTACCGGAATTGGGGTCCACGTGCGCGATGAGCTTGTCTTGGATCCGCTTCCAAGCGGTGAGGTAAGCGGTGTCCTCGTTGCGGTCCTTCCAAACGGCGCGCCACGACTTGAGGACGGAGCGGGGCGTTGCGGTCCGGATCTCAGTTGGAGTGGCTAAACGCTGTTCACTGATGCAGCGGATCATGAGGGAATGAGAGTCGGCGTTGAAGGTGTAGAACTGAGAGGAAATGTGAGGCTCGGGACTAATGTAGCCCATGGGCTGATTCGTAGTTGTTACAGTGGCGGAGGAAGGAGGCGGGGGAGTAGTGGCGTCGTCGTCGTTATCTGAATCGGAAGCGCAGGGGGAGTCGGCGGAGGAAGAAGAGGGGAAGAGGAGGATTTCGGGGAGTGAAAAGGGAGGGTCAGGTTGGGGATGGATGATACGGGGAGGTTGTGGGTCAAGATCATTGTGGTGAAGGAAGAGATCGCCTTCGGTTTTATGGGGATTCATATGGAGAAGATGAAGCTGACCAGAGCAACTGCGCCGAGGGAAGTTTCCCCCTGTCTTTTTTGTATGCTTTGTTCAGCTTCTATCTGACATTTTTGCATATCTACCTATCTCTTAGTTTAACGAGAGATACTTCGGGAAAGATGTTTCTATTTTTACTACTGAAGTTCATAACCTCACAAAACAGTCATTAATATTTTTTATTTATAACAAAATAATCACTCGACCGTTTGTTACTCCAGTCACAGAAAGCTGATTTGGCATGTTTGGATAGCTGAGGTGGCACCGTTTGACCACACCATACCATGTTTGACTGACCCTTTAACTCAAAAATAAAGTTAAAAAATTCATAATTTTCTAAAACCTAAGTTCAAGAAGAAACAGAGAAGAAGATGATGAACACAAAAAAAAATGAAAGGGTGTTATTACCAATGGATCCATGCTAGTGACAACGGGGTGGAGGATGGAAAGGTAAAGTGATTGGAAAAAAATTAATGATTGCGAGGAGAAATTATATCATGGGTCCTTTCCATCACGTAATTTATGAGACCAATCAATAAAATGCATCTATTTCATTAATTTTTTTAACTAATTTTTTTACCAAGTGAATATTCACTATATTTACTGTAAATCAAATTTAAAAATAATTTTTACCAAGTGATTGTAAAAAGATAACATGGAAAAATTAATGAAATAAATGTATTTTATTGGTCGGTCTCATAAATAACGTGGTAAGAATGACCTATAATATAATTTCTCGATTGCGAGACACCTGAATTTAAGTCCCTGTTTTGATTGAAATTCAGTAATTGTCTAACTACCGTTTCCAATTACAGAACCAATTACAACATTGGAGTCTAAAACTTGATGGCATAAAGTCGAAAATAGTTTCAAGTTTGATTTTTTAATTATTTTAGCACTTATTTTTTTTTTTACAAACAACCTCTTAACGTTTGATTTTTGTATAACTTTTATCT
The DNA here is from genome assembly GCA_019671005.1 of Hibiscus mutabilis. Classification (NCBI taxonomy): domain Eukaryota; kingdom Viridiplantae; phylum Streptophyta; class Magnoliopsida; order Malvales; family Malvaceae; genus Hibiscus; species Hibiscus mutabilis. The sequence continues at coordinate 4,498 of JAGYYJ010002082.1, read as the reverse complement.
TTGAATGATGAAAACCGTTAGTCAACAGATATTAACTGTCTACAGCTGACATGGCACTTCAACATGGTATGGGGAGATGATATGGTAGTGTCACGTGTAAAGTGATAGTGACATAGCAAAAATGACATGTAAAAAATTATTTTGTAAATTAATTGTAACGAATCGGATGATAGCACGTGACATCATGCCAAACACCAAACCATCATGTCAAACCAAACCATCTAATGGATGAAAGGCTAAACACCAAACCATCATGCCAAGTGACTTTCTTAGTATATTTCTTTATAAATATATTATACAATATTATTTTTGAATTTAAAACTATTAATTAATTAATTTTTTTCTGTAACCCATTCTCTCCATTCTTCAACACCTCTCTCTCCCATCTAACTATGTTCTTTGTCGTCGTCCATCCTTCTCCAGCAAAACAAAAAGAATATGAGATGATATTAAAGAGAACCCTAGAGAGTATTTACATTTTGACTGTTAATCCAAATAGTACAACATCAATTGTGATCTAGATAGGTTAATTGTTAATTATTGTGAAAAGTATCTCTTGTTTATGATCGAGTTTTTATGCTGTGTTGCAGGTTTTCAATGATGACGGTGATGTATCCTTTGTGCATTTCACTTAGGATTGTTTTACAGTTTCATTTTCTTGTACCATGAGTTTAAATTTTTTAAAGAATAAGTTTTTAGTGTTTATAGTATATTCCTTGATAGAGATACATAACCAGAAACTACGTTGGAAAATTATAATTTGAGACACAATGACGTTGTCGCAAAGGGTGTCCATGCTAGAAATTGAGTAACTTTGCTTAAAATCATAATTTAGTGATTTTTTATTGTTTGTCCACGGTCCACACTACACCACACCTAACCTCTTTCTAAAAAAATTAGACGACGGCGAAAAACATCATTAGATGTGAGAGAAAGGTGTTGAAGAATGGGGAAAATGAGTTAGAGAGAAAATTTCAGTCTGCTCATAATATTTGTTCGGCAGTGATTTTAAAATTTAATCATAAATTGCACAAGCCGAATTAGACGTACCACTTTATATGGTTTGAAAGACATTTGAGTCTGATTTCTTTAATTTCTTTAATTAAATTAAAATTAGGACCAAATTGATATAATAGGAAACTAATAGGGACGGAATATATAATTATATAAATTTTTGTTAACCTTCATGTCACTTCCTTTGTTAGATTTTAACAACTGGTGGTTTGATTTTGATCAATTTAAAAGTCTGGTGGTATGATTTTCCATTTTTTAGTTAGGTGATCAAAATATGACAGACCTCATAATTAAGTGGTCACGCATATAATTTTTTTTTTTAATTTTTTGAAACAGCAACATTGTTCGGTGTCATTTTTTGAACATAAAAAAAACACTGAGCAATGTTGTTGTTTCAGAAATTTAAAAAAAGGGGTAAACTATATGTATTATATTCCTTTTATTTCTTATGAATTCTAGGTTTCAGTTGGATCCTTCGTGAGTATAGTGTTTTATTAATTTCTAATTAAGGTCTATCCTTGTGTATAACGTGCTGATGTTTGGCCGGACTTGAGAGTATCTGATAATGGGTAGACTTATATGGAGCACCTTCGAGTTTCAAAATTCAAGCCGATAACAAATTTCACTAGGGCTTGTACTACTTCTCCTATTGCTCTAGGTTGAATTTTGCTAATAATGTGAATTCAATCTCATAATCTTTTTCTTTCTTTTAATTTGTGATGAACAAACAGGGAGATAAGCTAAAATTTGTCGTCATAAATGCCGATGGAACCCGCCGGGAATACATGGATCTCCGCAAAGATTGATTAATTTTCTACTATTAATAAATCATATTGCCGAGAAAGAAAAAAGAAGTGCTAAATTAAAAAGATGAAGATCTCTGAAGTCCATACCTTCGATGCTTTCGGTTTGCAAACTCGGCATCATCTTTGATAAACCACCAAAATCTTACGACTCTTGTAAAATCCTCACAGAGGGTTTAAGGTAGAACTTGGAGAAAGACTTGCATAGCGTAAACAGGAATGGGTTGAAGCACTGATTTGGATGCCAAATATGCCTCTTTGGATTTCTTCTTTTTGTTCATTGAGGAAGTATCTAAAGCCATATCGATGTTTTATATAAATGAAATCATACATAGAGACGAACCCTAACAAGTTTGGAATCATCAACATCAGGGATATTAACACCAGGATCAGTAGGACCAGGGAAATGCCTACCAACTTGTGACTGTAACTGCAAACCAGAAACTACATAGAGTGGAGAGCTAACTTCAGGGAACACAGTCCCAGGCCTTGGGTATGTAGGGACAGATTTCTCACATTTCATCCCTGCAAAAGGAAAACAAACCTCATCAAATATCACATGCCTGGACACATACACTCTCTCATCAGGTGCCAAACATTGATACCCTTTATGCACAGGGCTGTACCCCAAAAACGTACAAGAAAGAGATCTGAAGTCCAATTTATGCACTCTAAATGGCCTGAGGTGTGGAAAACACCGGCAGCCAAAGACCTTCTGTAGCCACCAATTTAAAAAAATTTGGAAAATTAAATAAGTTAAATCTTGAATTATAAAATTTTGAAGATAAAATGAGGGAGTTGCCATCAGTCATTTTAAAAAGGATAGACCGGACACTGAAAAAGTGAAATTAGAGATAAAAACGGGTCCGGGAGTTGGTTACAGAAATAGAAGAATTAGCACCCCACACCATCCAAAATTGGTACAAAAAATATTACCGCTTTTTATTTAATATTAGATTTTTTCGAATTAAAGTGACGATTAAATTAAAATTTAGTTATACATGCGAGTAAATTTTAAGGGTCCTATTATTCAAGAATAAACGAAAAATCACCACCACTACACTTGGTACTAGCCACGTTTACTTTCGAATAAAAAGACACTGCATTAACATTTTAAATCCCGGTATGCAACATATAACACATGGCATGACCAACATACGAATAAGGTAACATAATAAATGCATGAACAAAATATATTAAATATGCATGGGCAAATTAAAGTACGTTAAAATAAATACAAAGGCATGGCAAAAGATAATCACATAGCATGAATGTACATAAAACGTATAAAATATATTATATACAGAATCCGTATTATAAAAGAATAAGGACACAGTAGTATATAATATACAAAAAAAATATTAAGTATATATATGTAAATTTATGAGAATAAGATTATATCACCCACAATTATATATACGATATAACATATACATAGATTATACTTCACGAACACATATATAGGAGACCAAAATAAGCATTCAAACCACTAAACATGTAAATACAAGCAAATAAATAAATAAAGGGCTGAAATTAAATTAAATTAAATTAAAGAACAATGCTAGAAATTAAAGAATACGTGCAAACACAAGGGGACTAAACAAGCAAATAACCCACAAGATTGGGACCAAATTAAAAAAACAAAAACTGAAATTAAAGAGTTAAACAGGGATTAAACCATTTGAAAAATAATTAAAAACAAAGAAAGGGATGAAATTAAAAACGTTTCAAAAACAACAGGGCGGAGGACGTAGTTTAGGAAGACGAAATGGCTGAAAAGTTGTTTTAAAAATGAGGAGGGACCAAAAGTCAAAAAGCCCACTTTAGAAAACCAGGAATGGCCGAAATGAAGGATTTTGAAAGCTTAAAGGGACTTAGGGTGTGAATTTGAAACACGAAAAAGTCGTGGGGTAAAATTTAAAGAGCGGAGGGATTTAATTCGTAAAAGACCATTTTTTATTTTTTAAAATAGTATATAATCCCCAAAAAATAAAAGTTATCCCTTTTCCATTTTTGAAATCGAATCCTTCCCTAAAGCTCTCTCCTTTCTCTGAAACAAACCCAGAAAATGAAATCGGTTGCTGCGTCAGCCGCCGCAAACCACGGTGAAAACCTAAAAAAATAACGTTAAAAATTTTTCTTTTCCGTTTTAAAAAAATGAAAACTGAACCTCTTTCTCTTTTTTAAACAAAAGAAAATCATCCTTTCATAGAAAATAGATTTCGAACCCCCTGTTTTTACACAAAACTCGGGCCTTTTTACCTCTTCCGATTCACCACTGATGGTCAGGGAACCATTAGATTATCATCGGAGCAGACGGAATGAACGACAGAGGTCACGCTTCGAAGGTAAAAAAAAACTTTAACCTTTATTTTTTTATGCATGCAAGAAAAAACTGAAAATATAATACCTCAAAAATGTTTTCTCTCTATTGCTTTTTGTGAAACAACTCAGAATCCCCCTTGCATTTGGTTGCTTTCGATTTATATATTCGAAATTACAATGGATTTGCAGAAGTAAAAATACAAAAGAAAAAAATTCATTGGTTCTGTTTTCCTCTAAAATTTCTTGTTTGTATTCATGTATGTTTCCTGACATTTCCGATTTGTCATCTGAGATTTGTAATATGCTTCATTCTGACGCTGTTGGTGTTTGTTGCATATGATGCGGTCGAGAGGAGG